>JARQOC010000005.1:294166280-294178336 GCA_033576535.1 Allobates femoralis
TGTAGTTGGTAGTCTTTTTTGATGTTGTGCCTGTGTTTATTCAGGCAGGAATGCATTGCCTGAATTGTGTGACCCACGTACTGGAGACCACAAGGGTACTCCAGCACATAGATCACATAACATGTTTGGCACATTACTTTACTTTATGGTTAATAGAAAAGGTCAAATTTAGAGACCTGGATGTAATCGATTTTACCCCATTCGAGATGATCTGACTACACATGCATTTCGATACTTTGCAGAGGTAGCAACCGTTTTCACCATTACCTACATTTGCAAAAGTTTTTTCTGCTATCAAACTTGTATTGCTTGGTGCTACCAGGTTCCGTAGACTTTTATTTTTCTTATACATAATGATAGGTTTCTGCGGAAGATGTTCATACACTATAGGATCATTTTTTAAGACAAACCAAATTATTTTTAGCAAATTCTGAAACAGTGACTCTGGATTGACAATAAGTTGCAACCAGACGCCATTTTGCCAACCCAGTTGTTCTATTTTTGTTACTATCTTTGGTGTTATTCTCTTTACACAAGATTCTTGAGTGAGATTTTTTGTTCTCCCAAATTCATCCTCCAATAGTCTCTTGGGGTAACCCTTCCCTAGGAAACTTTTTTTAAGGGTCTTAGACTTTTGGATAAAGTCAGCGTCCCTAGTGCAGTTTTTCCTCACTCTCCGGTATTGGCCATATGGGACTTTTGTGACCCATCTGGGGAGGTGTCCACAATCGAATCTCAAAACGTCGATGTGAACACACTCCCCAAGTCATCAAACTGTACCATCAGGTCCAAATACTGGAGGGCTCGTGAGGAAACTGCCGCTGTGAATGATAGACCCCAATCATTTTTATTGAGTTCTATAATGAATTTAGAAGCCTCTTACTCTGTCCCTCTCCATAGGATTATCAAATCATCTATGTATCGGCAGTAATATACAATCCAATTTTTAGCTGCTTGAGACTGTGCAATGGATACGGACTCAATGCACCCATGTATAGATTGGCATAACTAGGTGCAAATCTCATTCCATTGCGCAGCCGCTAGTTTGACGGTATTTAGTTCCATCGACTGTTAATATGTTGTTGTTCAGAATGAATCTTATGGATGCTAGAATAAAGTCTTTTTGTTCGATGGACATATCCATATCCACATTAAGGTATATATCAATGACATTGATTTCTTGCTGTGCTCATCATCTAGAGTGATGATTAGACGTCCTGTCTCAGGGGGCAGTTTTCTAAGTTCTTTAATAAGCTACGTTGAATCCTTTAAGTAAGAAGCTAATTTAGATATGTATTTTTGTACAAAAAAGTCTACATAATGGGTGAGGTTGCTCGTGATTGATTCTATGCCAGAAATGATGGGATGGCCAGGGGGATTTGTGGGATTTTTATGGAGTTTGGGGAGAAAATAGAAATATGGGACCTTAAATTGTGGAATATCTAGAAATTTCTTTTCATTCTTGTTCAAGATTCCATTAGCATAGGCTCCCTTGAGGAGTTCATTATATTTAAGAATTATTGTTATAGAGGGATCTTGATCTAATTTCTCATAATAATCAAGTCTATTAGATCCATATGTAAAAACTCTTTCTTACTGGTTTCACTGTGGGTGAGACCTTCTGGTTTTAAAGAAGAGGAAGCTCCGTTTTTGCTCCATTCTTCAAGGAGAAAATTGCGTTGTATGGTAAATTTTCTAAAAAAAAACGTTCAAATCTAAGTATAAAGAGAACGTGTCAAGTGAAGAATTTGGACAGAAGTAAGGCCTCTTTCTAATAGGGATGTTTCCTCTTTTGTTAGAACGGAATTTGATAGATTAAAAATACCAGAATTTTTTATGTAATGGATTTTTTCACCGCTGTTGTCTATTGTTCTTGGGTCTACAGGGTTTTCTTTTTCTTCTTGAGACTTACTTCAGGGCAGCCGGGCACCAGCGAGTCGACCACAGAGCTCTCCTCTCCCTTCTCTCAGAGGCACGCTGCGTTTCTCCTCAAAGCTCTGCTGGATTTCCTGTCCCGGGGTGCACTTCCAGGTTAGAGATAGCGTTACACAGAACATTCATCCAGAGAATGGCAGCAACTTACCGGGCAGGTTTCAGTAGTGTTTCTTTATTGTTTATTCCATAAAAAGAGGCGGTTTTTCAGGGGTAGTGGAGGGAGGATGGGAGTCGCAACAACGGGCCGTTTCGCACGGTCTCGTGCTTCGAGGGGTCACAATCATTTAAATCATTCAATCAATCAAAACCGCCTGTTTTTATGGAATAAACAATAAAGAAACACTGCTGAAACCTGCCCGGTGAGCTGCTGCCATTCTCTGGATGAATGTTTTCTTTTTCTTCTGAATTAGATCTAGATCCAATGGGGGATCTTCTGTTTGTTCTACGCTCCTCCACATCCACTAACCCTCTTTTTCTTTTGGGGACGACCTGGGGCCAACGGAAAAAAACTGCGTTTTTCTTGCATCTTTCAGTGTAACTGGATTTTTTATTACATGTGTAGAATTGGTTTGCATGAGTTCTGGTGTTTCTACGAAAAAAGGAATAGGATCGACTAAAGAAATATCTTTAACTGGGGGTAGGATTTCTAATACCGTGTTTACGGTAGTTATGTTGTTCTTTATTTCATGTGCACATCCTCCAAATTCCCCACAACTGTAGGATAATGTATGGTCCGATTGTTCATCAGTAGATGCAATTGTGATCCCCTTCGGGAACTCCCTTTGTTCCATTGTTTTAGTTTTAATGGTCTGTTCGTTTCAGTTGTCCTCTTGTGTGGGACTAATAGATGTGAATTGTGTAAAAAGTGGGACTTGTGAATCGACTGATGCTTCTAGAATTATACAATCAATCTGTGGCAGTGAAAATTGTGATGAATTGACCTCATGTGATGTAAATAATGATTCAGAGTTCCCAGTAGGGGTTGCAACTTGCTTAATTAAACTGATATTGTTGGTCTGTTTGATTGCATTATCCATTTGTATGGGATATATAGATGTAGATTGTGTTAGATCTAACATTTGAGACCCTAATGGTTTATCTAAATTCATACACTCGCTATGTGCTAGTGAGGGTTGTGATGGAGAAACCTCATGTATTGTCAATATTGATAAATCTGTAATATTAGTAAGATTATTGCTTATTGTTGGTGTGCTTTCAACCAGAACAATTTCTTCATTTTTTTCCTATTTTTAACTCTTCCATTGTGTGTGTAGAATTCGTGTTACTTGTTACTGGTTTTATTAAAACCAGTGTATTAGTGTGACTACGTATTGTGTCATGTGTGAATTAATTTCTCACTTTTACTTTTAGTGTTTATTCTAAATTTGTTTTTGTGTTGTTCGTAGTATAATCTTTGTTTTTCAGTTTTAAGGTGTATGGTCAAGTCCTTATTTTTATCTTTATTTTTATTTCTGTTTTCCTCCTGAACATTGCCCATCTTTGTTTTATTTAAAGGGTCTGATTGATTTAGTGCCCTTAATTATTCTCCTTAGTAGGAGAACTAGGTGGAGTGCTGGTATCCATTTTTCCTTAACATTATTTTCTTTCCTATCCCTTAACAATTTTATTTCTTTTTCTTTATCAAACCCACTTCGAACTTATCGAATTTTATTTTTAGGGCCATATCAAATTCATTATAATCAGAGGATAAAGAATACAAATCCAAATTGCTCCTAAGAGGTTTTATGTCTTCTAAAGCCTCTACGTGCTGGAGTGCCCTTGTGTTCTCCAGTACGTGGGTCGCACAATTCAGGCAATGCACTCCCACCTGAATAAGCACAGGCACAACACCAAAATGGGCTACCAACTACATAGCGTTTCAAGGCACTACGTGTCTTGTCCTCAAAAAGATTACAGCCTTATGAAGGTCACAATTATAGACCATATGACTGATAAAGAGATCGATCGTCTTAGTGCTCTGATAAGAAAGGAGAGCTTTTGGATGTATAAAATGGGTACCCTAGCCTCTGAAGGACATAACCTGACAATTGATAATGTGGCGAAGCGGTACCGTATATACTCGCGTATAAGCCGAGTTTTTCAGCCCAAAATTTGGGCTGAAAAGTCCCCTCTCGGCTTATACGCGAGTATATAAAAAAAAAATAAAAAAATACCGCAGCAGCCCCGGAGGTATACAGGCCCCCCATCAAGTTCCAGGGCCCCCCCCACCTTGCGCGCAGCCTGTAAAGGGAAATCATACTTACCAGTGTCCAGTCGCGCCGTCCGCAGCTGCCGACATGACGATCCCGGGCTCCATTCAGCGTCTTCCGCATTTCCTCTAGTCGCGGGCAATGACGTCATTGCCCGCGCGCACAGGAAGTCGGAAGCCGGAAGACGCTGAATGGAGCCCGGGATCGTCATGTCGGCAGCTGCGGACGGCGCGACTGGACACTGGTAAGTATGATTTTCCTTTACAGGCTGCGTGCAAGGTGGGGGGGGCCCTGGAACTTGATGGGGGGCCTGTATACCTCCGGGGCTGCGGCTGTATACAGCCCTGGGGCTGCGGCTGTATACAGCCCTGGGGCTGCGGCTGTATACAGCCCTGGGGCTGCTGCTGTATACAGCCCTGGGGCTGCGGCTGTATACAGCCCTGGGGCTGCTGCTGCAGTATATATCTCTGGGGCTGCATCTGGTGCTGCATCTGGGGCTGTATATGGGGCTGTATATGGGGCTGCATATACCTCTGGGGCTGCATATACCTCTGGGGCTGCATATACCTATGGGGCTGCATATACCTCTGGGGCTGCATATGGGGCTGCATATACCTCTGGGGCTGCTGTATACTACCACTGGGGCTGCTGATGTATATACCACTGGGGCTGCTGCTGCTGTATATACCTCTGGGGCTGCATATGGGGCTGCATATGGGGCTGCATATGGGACTGCATATACCTCTGGGGCTGCATATACCTCTGGGGCTGTATATACCTCTGGGGCTGCTGTATACTACCACTGGGGCTGCTGCTGTATACTACCACTGGGGAGGCTGCTGTATACCTCACTGCTGGGGGTTGTATACCTGTGCTGGAGTCCACCCTCGGCTTATACGCGAGTCAATAAGTTTTCCCAGTTTTTGGGGGCAAAAGTAGGGGGGTCGGCTTATACACGGGTCGGCTTATACACGAGTATATACGGTAATAGTAATCTTTCTATGAGAAAAGTGATCTATCATTATAATCAAAATTTGCTTAGAGGGCCATAATATTACTTATATTAATTATTATTACTAATTTTAATATGATTTTTATCAAAAAAATTGTTTATATTTTTTTATTATATGTTAGGTAATTTTAAGTATTTTATTCTGGTTGTGTATGTAATTTCTTATATTATGCTACTAGATGGCGGGCCTGATTCTAAAGAATCGGGTAGTCTAGCATCCATATATAGTTTATTTACTAATAGTTAGGGGAGTGCGGTGAAATTAATTGTGTGTATACAGGTGGCTCAGTGAGTAGCAGAGTATACGGTGGCTCAGTGGTTAGCACTGTATATGGTGGCTCAGTGGTTAGCACTGTATATGGTGGCTCAGTGGTTAGCACTGTATATGGTGGCTCAGTGGTTAGCACTGTATATGGTAGCTCAGTGGTTAGCACTGTATACGGTGGCTCAGTAGTTAGCACTGTATATGGTGGCTCAGTGGTTAGCCCTGTATACGGTGGCTCATTGGATAGCACTGTATACGGTGGCTCAGTGGTTAGCACTGTATACGGTGGCTCAGTGGTTGGCACTGTATATGGTGGCTCAGTGGTTAGCACTGTATACGGTGGCTCAGTGGTTAGCACTGTATACGCTGGCTCAGTGGTTAGCACTGTATACGGTGGCTCAGTGGTTAGCACTGTATATGGTGGCTCAGTGGTTAGCACTGTATACGGTGGCTCAGTGGTTAGCACTGCGCGGTGGCTTAGTGGTTAGTACAGTATGATGGCTGAGTGGTTAGCACAGTATATGCTGGCTCAGTGATTAGCACAGTATGATAGCTCAGTGGTTTTCAGTGTATATGGTGGCTCAGTGGTTAGCAGTGTATTTGATGGCTCAGTGGTTTTCACGGTGTGAAGGCTTAGTGATTTGCACAGTATGATGGCTCAGTGGTTAGCACAGTATGATGGCTTAGTGTTTTTCAGTGTATATAGTGGCTCAGTGGTTTTCAGTGTATATGGTGGCTCAGTGGTTAGCACTGTATTTGATGGCTCAGTGGTTTTCACGGTGTGAAGGCTTAGTGGTTTGCACAGTGCGGTGGCTCAGTGGTTTTCACAGTGCGTTGGCTCAGTGGTTAGCACTGCGCAGTGGCTCAGTGGTCAGTGCAGCATGGAGGCAGAGTGTATTCGCAAGATGGAGGCAGAGTGGTCAGCGCAGGATGGGCAGGCAGAGTGGACAACACAGGATGGAGGCTCAGTGGTCAGTGCAGGATGGAGGCTCAGTGGTCAGCACAGGATGGAGTGGTCAGTGCAGGATGGAGGCTCAGTGGTCAGCGCAGGATGGAGGCTGACTAGTCAGCGCAGGATGGAGGCTGAGTGGTCAGCGCAGGATGGAGGCTGAGTGGTCAGCGCTGGATGGAGGCTGAGTGGTCAGCACAGGATGGAGTGGTCAGCGCAGTATGTAGGCTCAGTGGTCAGCGCAGTATGTAGGCTCAGTGGTCAGCACAGGATGGAGGCTCAGTGGTGAGCACAGGATGGAGGCTCAGTGGTCAGCACAGGATGGAGTGGTCAGCGCAGGATGGAGGCTCAGTGGTCAGCACAGGATGGAGGCTCAGTGGTCAGCACAGGATGGAGGCTCAGTGGTCATCGCAGGATGGAGGCTGAGTGGTCATCGCAGGATGGAGGCTGAGTGGTCAGCGCAGGATGGAGGCTGAGTGGTCAGCGCAGGATGGAGGCTGAGTGGTCAGCGCAGGATGGAGGCTGAGTGGTCAGCGCAGGATGGAGGCTCAGTGGTCAGGACAGGATGGAGTGGTCAGCGCAGTATGTAGGCTCAGTGGTCAGCGCAGTATGTAGGCTCAGTGGTCAGCACAGGATGGAGGCTCAGTGGTCAGCACAGGATGGAGGCTCAGTGGTCAGCACAGGATGGAGTGGTCAGCGCAGGATGGAGGCTCAGTGGTCAGCGCAGGATGGAGGCTGAGTGGTCAGCGCAGGATGGAGGCTGAGTGGTCAGCGCAGGATGGAGGCTGAGTGGTCAGCACAGGATGGAATAGTCAGCGCAGGATGGAGGCTGAGTGGTCAGCGCAGGATGGAGGCTGAGTGGTCAGGACAGGATGGAGTGGTCAGCGCAGTATGTAGGCTCAGTGGTCAGCGCAGTATGTAGGCTCAGTGGTCAGCACAGGATGGAGGCTCAGTGGTGAGCACAGGATGAAGGTCAGTGGTCAGCACAGGATGGAGGCTCAGTGGTCAGCACAGGATGGAGGCTGAGTGGTCAGCACAGGATGGAGTAGTCAGCGCAGGATGGAGGCTGAGTGGTCATCGCAGGATGGAGGCTGAGTGGTCAGCGCAGGATAGAGGCTGAGTGGTCAGTGCAGGATGGAGGCTGAGTGGTCAGCACAGGATGGAGTGGTCAGCACAGGATGGAGGCTGAGTGGTCAGCACAGGATGGAGTGGTCAGCGCAGGATGGAGGCTCAGTGGTCAGCGCAGGATGGAGGGTCAGTGGTCAGCGCAGGACAGAGGCTCGGTGGTCAGCCCAGGACGGAGGCTCGGTGGTCAGCGCAGGACGGAGGCTCGGTGGTCAGGCCAGGACGGCGGCTCTGTGGTCAGCAGAGGACGGAGGCTCGGTGGTCAGGCCAGGACGGAGGCTCTGTGGTCAGCAGAGGATGGAGGCTCGGTGGTCAGCAGACGATGGAGGCTCGGTGGTCAGCGCAGGACGGAGGCTCGGTGGTGAGCCCAGGACGGAGGCTCGGTGGTCAGCGCAGGACGGAGGCTCGGTGGTCAGCGCAGGACAGAGGCTCGGTGGTCAGGCCAGGACGGCGGCTCTGTGGTCAGCAGAGGACGGAGGCTCGGTGGTCAGCAGACGACGGAGGCTCGGTGGTCAGCCCAGGACAGAGGCTCGGTGGTCAGCCCAGGACGGAGGCTCAGTGGTCAGGGCAGGATGGAGGCTCGGTGGTCAGCGCAGGCAAGGTGGGCGGAGCCATGCGGGAGCGGGTCAAGGTGGGCGGCGCAAGGTGGGCGGAGCCTGGCGGGATCACCGCGAGGTGGGCGGAGCCTGGCGGGAGGCCCGCGAGGTGGGCGGAGCTTGGGGGAGCCCCACGAGGTGGGCGGAGCTTGGCAGGAGCCGTGGGAGGTGGGCGGAGCTTGGCGGGAGCCCCGCGAGGTGGACGGAGCTTGGGGGGAGCACCGCGAGGTGGGCTGAGCTTGGCGGGAGCCCCGCGAGGTGGGCGGAGCCTGTCGCGAGGTGGGCGGGGCCAAGCGGGAGCGGCGCAGCGGGATGGCGGTGGGGTAAGTATACTGGAGACTGGTAGTCTAGATGAGAGTATGAGTGTGTGAGTGTGTGTGTGGGGGGGAGGGGTACGATAGTGTTGTGTGAGGGGTGTACGTGTGTGTGGACGTGGGTTGGGGGGGTGAGTGCCGAGTAGTGTGGGTCGCCAGGGTACTTCCGCTTACGGTCGCCATCTTGGGTCACCCTGAGCGGGTGTACCTCTGGGCACAATAACCGGATGCTGGGACAAACTGACGGATGTGACGTCACAAATCCCTCCGGGTTTTATATATAAGATAGTTTTAATCTTGTTTTAGAATCGTTACAGTTTATTGGCTTTTAAGTAAATACTTTGTTACTCATTTCAATAAAGTGTCTTATTTTATGTTTGTATGTAACGGCAAACTGAGGGTTAATGTGTCAGTAAGGACAGTCCAATCAAAATGGACCAACCCCTTTATATATATTTCCCTATCTATCTACAACTTTTACTCACCTGATGAAGACAGACAACCTGTCGAAACGTGTAGTGGGAACTAAAGGGCAATAAAGGTTTGTAACTATGCTCCTGTGAGTGTTTTAATTGTTGCCCATTGCCCCTCCGACTCCTAAAAGACCACTCCAACTTCTTTTATTTTAGGCTAGAAAAGCGGGGTTTGGCTTCATAGTCGATGGTACTGGTCATCAGTTCTACATTAACCGGCCCACCCTGATGTGTGACCATCTTCACAAAAGACTCTGCACACTCGCTGTGGGGAGGAGCTCCCCTTCATGAAGGTGAAGGGCAGCAAAGGGTGGTTCCTAGTTGGTGTATGTTGATTTACTACCTCTGATGAGTTTGAAAACTGGCAGCAGGAGGAGGCTGACCTTGAGAGTATGTTGCATTGGATGGAGGTCAGGCCTCTCTTGGTTAGCCAGCCAGCTGAGCCCTTAATAACCCTGAAAGAGTAGCCAATGCGACCCCCCCCCCACCAGAACGTCCAGCAGAGGACTACCATGGGGAACGGTGACCTTCATTACAGTCAGCAATGAGGAAGCAGTTTTTAGTCCAATTAAAAAAGGCATGTTGTTGAGTTGCTGAACCACCCTTCAGTTTCCATTTTGTCCAGTGAAGGACTTTTTTTTTTTTTTTAATTATTTTTGAGTTCTTAGAAGAGCAAGGCCTGTTATTTTGTTCATTTTATTTTTCCCCTTCCAAGTTTAGCGCCAGTTACGCTTCCCCTGCTGGATTTAGGCTGCACCTCAAAGTCCTTAGTGGATTTTGCCCTTAATGAATTTTACTCCATTGTAATGGAGTCTGTTGATCCCTGTGGGACTTTCCTTATATATACTGTGTATATTGATATACGTGTTTTTGAGATTTATGGTCTGTGCTACAGTAAAGTTTATTTACTTCATTTCTTGTGTGCTGGACTGTTTCTGCAAAGAGGTGCTTTGACACTGCTTTACAGAGACTGTCGAATAAGTCACAGGCCTCTGGCCTTATGATCTGAGGTATGAAAATGCTAGACACTACACACAAGAACAGGTCTGGCAAAGTGCAGTCCTCAAGGGCCATGAACAGTGCATGTTTTCAGGATTTACTCAGCATTCCTCAAGGTGCTGTAATCATCACCTCTGATCGGTGATAAAATTAGCACCTGTGCATGTTAAGGAAATACTGCAAACTTGCACTGTTTTCAGACCTTGAGGACTGTAGTTGGCCACCCCTGCCCTAGAGGTCTCTCTGGAGGTAGTCAGGGGTCAAGAGGAACCCTTGAGCCCTTTCACCATAACTGCGGCTCTCCCTGGACCCTCCTAGGCCAGTGCCCAGGGTTCATTGTTTGATGCATTTTTGATGCAGATTTTGAGAATCAGCATCAAAATCTGCATGTCTATCCTGAGGCCAGCAAAGTCTATGATAGGTCAAAAGTGTGTGCCCACATTACTTTCTTTTTCCTGCACAGTTAGTTCAGATATTTTTTTCTGCCCCAAACTCTGCACTAAATCTGCAAGGAAAAAAAAAACTGTTGGCAAATCACTTCTTAACTCTCAAAGACTTTGCTGCCTTCAAATAGACATGCAGATTTTGATGCAGATTCTCAAAGTCTGCGTCATATGAAACATCAAAACATTTTCTCTGTGCATGTGGTCTTACAACAATATTCACGTTCACAGAAAGCATCTCACATATGCTGTGAGAGCAGGCACATCGGCACTGATAACAGTGTTACAAGTTGTGCCATCAGAAATATTACTGCAGTTCAGACTTAAGGGGTCACACAGGAGCTATCCCGCAACTTTAAACTGCACTGCAATCCCTGACATCATCGCTCCTTACACACGCTGTCTCACGATACTGGTGGAATATATTTGCTACATCTCGCAAGATAATCATGGCACTCACCAGATAGCTAGAGTTAGGCTATGTTCACATTGCATTTATGCTTTGTTAAACGGATCCTTTTCACAGCAGCACAAACGCCATGTAGCAGATGCGTTAACGCATCCATAGGCTCCATTCAATAAATGCATACTAATGCATGCCACAATAGGCATGCATATGCAAGTATACTTTTTGTTGAAACGCACAGGCAAACGAGGAGGCATAGTTTATCAGTCCGTTACAACACAAACACAGTATAAAACAATGCTACAGATTTGTGCAAATCCGCAGCATTGTGTTATGCTGTGTTTGCTATAGATGTATACAGTAGAATAGAAGAGATAGAAGATAGGAATAGATGTAGAGATTTAGTTTATGTACTGGTCTGCTGTTTCCGGTGCCACTCATTATAGCTCATGAATATTCACCCATCGGCCTGGAGCAGCAAGAAGCAGCAAAGAAAGCAGGGAGACAGAGCTGGGATGCTGGTAATGCTTTTCTATCATCTATATCCCTGTCTTTCCTATCTCTTTCTATCTTATTCATCTATCTTTCTATCATATCATCTATCTATCTCATATAACGCATATGTTTTAAACGTTTGTAAAAACTATGCACAATAAAATTAATCAAAATGTCACTTTTGCTGTCTGTTACAACTGAAACCATTAACGTTTCCGTTGTAATGGACAGCACAAGTGCAATGTGAACCTAGCCTTCCAAGCACTCATGCCACTGAAGTTATCTCAGGTCACACAGTGAGATTCCCTCTTCGTGATACCCGCTGTGTAACGTGAGACAACATCAGGGAAGTCATGGTTTTTAACACTGCTGGAAGCCGTGCAGTCACTCATCTTTTCCCCCATATGCTGGGACTACTTCAACATGTATTTGGGTTTCATTATTTTTCTAGATATTTCTAATTATTTTTACATTCTTTTTAGGGGGGTTGGTGGAATGGGAACTTTCAACAGATGCATTTTAATAAAAAACAAATAAGTGAAAGAGAATTGTATTGGGGTTCATTTTTAATTAAAATATTTATTGGTGTGATTATTTGTGTCCGTACTGACTTGGTTAGTAATATTGGGTGTCTGATTGATGCCTCGATATTACTAACCTCTGGACTTGCTGCTAGATGACATTATCCAGCTGTTCAAGAAATGATGGAGTACTGGTGGGCCACGGTCCGCGCTGCTGTAGTATTGGATAAACTCACCAAAGAGCCAAATATGTTTTCATCCTTTATTCCTCCTTCTCTACGCGTTTCAGCGCCAACACCAGCGCCTTCCTCAG
>JARQOC010000005.1:294178436-294189256 GCA_033576535.1 Allobates femoralis
CTGTGCTGGTGGTAACTCTTCAGACACTGGATGCTGACCTCGCTGCAAATTGGGTCCAAAGCGGGGAGCGCAATCATACTCCAGCTCACATATGTGGGTATCTCCTGTGTGAGATGCTCCAGTCTTGGTGAAGTACATATCCATATTAAAGTGTTTTATGAGTGTGAACAGACCTATAAGACCATGTATGTTAGGGCCACGTCACACACACAGATATCTGTGCAGATATTGATCACAGATCTCTGGTTGCAGTGAAATCATGGACACATTGTTCCATTTGTATACGGCCACAAAATGGAACAATGTGTCCATGATTTCACTGCAACCAGAGATCTGTGAACAATATCTGCACAGATATCTGTGTGTGTGACGTGGCCCTTAAGCATATAATAGACGTATGCTATTTTTATCTGAATTGCTAGCATATAATTGTAGAAAAGGTGGCCTCACATGCTGCTGACCCTCTGCAATAATAAAGATTTTCTCTCTAAAAAAACAATGGATGCAGAGGTATGTAAGAGGAAAACTTGCAATAGATTTATTACATCGCTATTCTACACTAGTTCATTAAAATTTGTGATAATGATCCCTTTTCTTTACACCACCCAAAAAATTTGAGCACATATAATCTAGTCTTTAAAAAAGGCATAAACCGTTGCAAAGGCAATGATGAATCGATACCTATAGATTTTACTGATATCTTCAATGAATGAAGTCCAGTATATTCACATAATAGTAAATACCATAAATCTCTATTTCCCATATAGGACCATGCTAGCATTTTGTTTTGTTTTTTTCCTTTTGTTTCCTAGCTTTTTACTGTTGTGCCTGTTGCTGTTTTCAGAATCTTATATCAGTAAAAGCCTTAAGCTCGCCTTAAATATTTTGTTACTGATACAAACTAATTGAAAAGTATTGCTCTTTTCTGTTTTACACATTTCATTATGTCTTTTTATCTTCTTTTTTTGTAACCGTCTTACTTTCTGGATGATTACTTTAATTCCCCATAGCTCATCTGTCATTCAACTGTCCACCATGACATAAATAATCTGGCAAACCTCTGCTTCCTTAGTAGGTTTTTCATTTCCTATTCAGCCCTGCTGACTCTTATCTGTTTCATTATAGATTGTTCACTGTGTATCGATAAGAGAAAGTAGATTTATTAAACAATAATTACGTGTTATTTCTGGTGCTGTAAGACTGTGCTTTTCTTGTGAATGAGACCATATGCTATCTTAGTGTTAGCCCACACAGCTTCATCTTATCAACTAAAGCTCTATTTTACATGACCACAAGATACTCTTGTCTTCATATTTGCAGCTCAACTATTTCATCATTTATAAAGTTCAAATATCCTTTCTAGTGGAATTAATGGTAATATTTGATTCTATTTGGCTTTATTTTAGGCATTAGCAGATGACCAAACAATATTCAATTTTATTTATTAAGTAATTTTGTACCTATTATAGCTCAGTGACCTGTTTCACGTTCATGTATTATGTATATTATGGGAATACAAGGATAGAACCAGGATAAAACTGTGTGGATAAATAAAACTGGCTTCACATCATGGTTTTTGCCATTCTGTTCTTTTTAAAAGGACAGAACAGGATCATTTTAGCCTCCTATGTATCCCTATGGTGCCGAATTGGTCATAAATGGCCATCTGGTTTTGTGAATTCAGCCCCAGGATTCGTTTCTGGCCTGTTTTTGTTCGGACCCAAATTCGGAGACTGCTCCGATTTTGAGGCTCCAGTGAAAAAGTCGGACTACACTGGACAGAAACAAATCCAGCGCAATCTGGCGCCTATTACACGGAAGTCTATGGGAGCTGGATCCAAGAAAAAAATTGGATAATTTCCCGATCCGATTTTAAGCACAGAGCATGCGTCGATGATGACTAGGACCTCCGCCCTCTCTGCAGTGGCCATCTTTAAAGGTGTGTCTGAACTTAGAGCCAGCCGTGGATCTAAACTTGGCGCCAGCCATGGGTCTGTGTATCTGGACTTGGAGCCACATGTGAGGGAGAGCTGCACTGAGACACATACGGTGAGTGCTGTGTGGATATAGGGGGTGCATGATACTATATGGAGGACTGGGGTGCATTATAATATACGGAGGATATGATATGGAGAGTATCCAAACCGTGCGAGGGAAAAGTCAGTAGCATAGAACCGGTGTGAGGTGAGAGTACTGAGCTGTGAGAGGGAACAGCCAGGGGCATGGGACCGGTGTGCGGTGAGTGCGTATTTGTGCGAAGGGACAGTCAGGGGCATGGGACCGGTGTGAGGTGAGAGTGTGGAGCCATGAGAGGGAACAGCCAGGGGCATGGGACCGGTGTGCGGTGAGAGTGCGTATTTTTGTGAGGAAACAGTTAGGGGCATGGCACAGGTGTGATGTGAGAGTGCAGAGCCATGCGACGGTGGAGCAGTGTATATGTGAACTTTTCAACCTTTTGCCACATTTCAGGCTTCAAACATAAAGATATAAATTCTAATTTTTTTGTGAAGAATCAACAATAAGTGGGACACAATCGTGAAGTGGAACGAAATTTATTGCATATTTTAAACTTTTTTAACAAATAAAAAACTGAAAAGTGGGGCATGCAATATTATTCGGCCCCTTTACTTTCAGTGTAGTAAACTCACTCCAGAAGTTCAGTGAGGATCTCTGAATGATCCAATGTTGCCCTACAAACGGAATGTTGTCCGTGAAGACGGTAAATTTTGAAGCTGCCAGGTAATGCTTGAACCACTCTGTTATAGCCCAGACCAAGGCCAGGAACTCCAACTTAAAGGAACTGTAGTTTTCCGGTTTCCTCTCGGTGGGTCGAAGTTTTCTGCTGGCATAGGCAATTACTCTTTCCTTACCATCTTGTATCTGGGATAGTACTGCTCCCAGGCCTAAATTACTTGCGTCGGTGTAAAGGATGAATGGTAGGTTATAATTGGGATAAGCCAGGATTTCCTCACCGGTCAGAGTCTGCTTCATCTGTTGGAAGGAGTCTTCTTGTTCTTTTCCCCATTCCATTTGTGGCTCTGAAGACCTTCTCTTCTTAGTTTGGCCTACCAGAAGATCTTGTAGAGGCGCTGTCATCTTTGTGTAGCCCTTAATGAATCTTCTGTAGTACCCAACCAAACCTAAGAATTGACGTACCTTCGCTGACGGTGGTTGGCCTCTGCCAGTCCTG
This sequence comes from Allobates femoralis, assembly GCA_033576535.1. Taxonomy (NCBI): domain Eukaryota; kingdom Metazoa; phylum Chordata; class Amphibia; order Anura; family Aromobatidae; genus Allobates; species Allobates femoralis. The sequence continues at coordinate 294,181,627 of JARQOC010000005.1, forward strand.
GATAGCTGTCACTTTTTCGGGTCTGGTGCTACTCCATCTGCGCTGACCACATGCCTGAGGTATTGGACTTTTGGTTTCAGCAGGTGACATTTAGATGGTTTCAGCTTCATTCCGTACTTTGCTAGAGCTGTAAATACCTCCGCCAGGTGTTCCAGATGTTCTTTATAGGTTTTGGAATACACAATGACTCGTCCAGGTATAAGAGCACCGTCTCGAAGTTCCGGTGTCCCAGGCAACATTCCATGAGTCTTTGAAACGTTCCCAGTGCATTGCATAACTTGAATGGCATGCTGTTGAGTTTGGATAGGTCCATTGGTGTTGTGAATGCTGTTTTCTCCGGTCTTCTGCAACGGAGACCTGCCAATACCCAATAGTGAGATCTAATGTAGAGAAATATTTAGCAGTCTTTAATGCAGCAAGAGACTCCTCTATCTGGGGTAACGGGTAAGCATCTTTGTGAGTGATCTTATTGATTTCCCTGTAGTCCACACATCCTCATAGTGCCATTTTTCTTTCTGACTAGGACTAAGGGGGCTGCCCAGGGACTACAGCTATCTCTTATAACCCCGGCTTGCTTCATGTCCTGCAGCATCTCTTTGGCACACTGGTAGTGGTTTGGTGGAACGGGTCTATGTCTCACTTTAATTGGGGAATGATTTTCTGTGGATATGTGATGGTGTACCGCTTTATCCTCCCAAAATCTAATGGATGCTTACTAAATATCTGTTCGAACTCTTGTACTACCCGGTAGACTCCGTGCTTCTAGTGGGAAGGTGGGGCATCAGTTCCTAGGTGCAACTGCTGACACCACTCCTCTAGCTGTCCCTTGGAGTTGTTATCCTTCGCCTGGTCTGGGGGCAAAAGGGCTCAACTGTCTGTAAGTTGTTGTTACAGACAGTATACAGCTTTGCTACAGTAGCATACCGGGGTAGTTTGGCTTCTTCTTCCCCACAATTTAATACACGGATTAGTACTCCTCCCTTCTGTACATCCACCACCCCTCTGGCTGTCAGTAGTGTAGGTCTATGCTCTGAATATACCGGCTCTACAACTGTCTGGTATTCCTTTCCTCTGAGACCTATAGCTGCCACCATATTATCATTTCACTTTTCGGTGGTATCACAATGGGAAATAGGTCGGTTACCCATACACTGCCAATCTCTTCCCCAGACAGATTTACCTGTTGCTTGTGGATGAAGGCTCGGATTTCTTTTTGGATGACTCTCGACCGCCCATAACCAGCATCACAGCAATCTGTTGGAGTAAAAACAACACTTCTCCAAGGCAGTTTTCAATCACATTAGTACCAATTACCATGTAGGGTATTTTTCATCAAGATTGTCTTCTACCACAACATAAACCTTGGCCTTTTAAAGAGGACCTGTCACCAACCATATATGGTGATCTAATTACAGCACTGAATGCAGCATGTCTGCTGCATCCAGGCAAGGGGTCCCCCATCCCTTGACCCCTCTGTACCCCGAGATAATACACTTTGAAAACTTACATACTGGAGCCAAATAGGAGGTGGCTTGTGGCTGGAGCCACTTCTCTCACAGGGCAGTTTCACGCCCCCTGTCTCTTTAATCCGCCCACCGCCACCTCCCTCATGCCAATCATTGTCATCCTCGCCTGCTGCATAACACAAAGCGAGGGGCGCAGTTCTGGCCATATTGTCCCCGCCTCCTGCGGTGACGTCACCGCTTATACCCACCCTGCTCCATGGTTAACATGGAGCAGGGCAGGTATAAGCGGTGATGTCACAGCAGGAGGCGGGGTGGCCGGCCTCCTGCCGTGACATCACGACCTTTCCCCTCCCTGCTCCATGGTTAACATGGAGCAGGGCGGGTATAAGCAGTGATGTCACTGCAGGAGGCGGGGCAATGAGCCAGAACCGTTCTTCTCGCTTTGTGTTATGCAGCAGGTGAGGGAGACAATGATTGGCATGAGGGAGGCAGCGGTGGGCAGATTAAAGATACAGGGGGCATGAAATTCGCCTGTGCAGAGAGCTGGCTCCAGCCACAAGCTACCTCCTATTTGGCTCCAGTATGTAAGTTTTCAAAGTGTATTAGGTCGGGTACAGAGGGGGTCAAGGGATGGAGGACCCCTTACCTGAATGCAGTAGACATGCTGCAGTCAGTGCTGTAATTAGATCACCATGTATGGTTGTGACAGGTCCTCTTTAACTCCACCCTCCCCAGCTTTATTGTCACTTCTCTGAACCCCACCTAATTCTGTGGATGTCCATTAGCTGCAAGAATAACAAAGCTAGAGTCTGGGGGTCTAAGATCAGTATCAGACCAAAATTGTTTGTAAAGGATATGTGGGATGGTGGTAACCTGTGACCCGTGTCCAGTAGGGTCAATGTAGGGATTCCATCTAGCGTAATGTTGAGGTACGGACGGCCTCCCACGTACCGATTACGCCAGTCATATGGGCCCGGTCGTCCTACTCCTGGGGGTTGGCCCTCGTACCAAAAAATCTCGGGTTTAAAGGACATCCTCTTGCGAAGTGGCCTGGTTTGTTGCAGCGTAGGCAGATGGGCTGTCCTGAAGAATTTGTGTGGTCGCTGGCTTTGCATTGGAATGGTGCGTTGGTCCCCTGAATGGGCGACTTGTTGTTCCCCTGAACAAGTGACTTGTTGGTCCCCTGAACGGGCGACTGGGGCTTCCTTCTCATCCACGGGACATCCTCAGGGCAATCAGCTAGCTGGATTCTGTTTGGTGGTTGTGCCCTTGGCCTGGCTTGCAAGAGCTATAACACATAGTCCATATTTTTGGTTAGCTGCAGCACCTGGTTACGTAGGTCATCATCAGGGTTGTTTGCTACAGCTTGCCCTGCCGCTTTTGCAGTTTTTTTGGGAGTAGGTTCAAAGTCTATGGAAGATGTGTTAACCTGCCAGGGTTGGGTTGCAGGTTCTGCAAGCAATGGGTCTTGTAGCAATGTTATGGCGCGGTCTTTTAAAGCATTGAAGTTCACATCAGGATTATCTAAGACCCACATGTGTACCTGCTAGCGGTGGTAGTTCGACCTCAATCCATAATTGTCCCAGCACAACGGTGGCTCGCTGCTTTTCTGTCATATCATACATGTCCAGCACTGCACCTTTCTTTTGTCTGAAGACCGGCTAAGTTACCAGGCTTACCCTCATAGGTTGACAACCATTTTGCGCCCGGTATGTACGGAAAGGCTAACGGCATTATCGGGCCACTGCTCCGGGTGCTGCGGCTCCCACACCAGCTGCGGAACCGGTCAGTGCTGCGTTTCAGACATCCCTTCTGTCAGGGACCTGGGCATCGTCCGCTTCACTCATGGTGGTACCCCCCTAGTTAATCGCTGCCAGCCGGTGTGGTTAAATTTTTCGGTAGTCGGCGGCTTTTCAGGGGGAGTGGAGCCCCTCGTGTATTTCCAGAACTAGACGCTGCACTTCGTGATCTCCGGCAGAGCGGAGGGGCAGGGCTTATCCTCGCGCTCTTTTAGCCGGCAAGCCGCGATGCTCTTTCTGCTTGTAGAGCAGTAATGGTGGCCCAATTTTACAGTTCACAAAACAGTCAATAAAGTCTATTTTAAGCACACAGTACCCGGTTTTACCGGGCATGGGATCCTGTTGTGATGCCAGAACTGATCCGGTCGACAGGGTAGGGTGTACTCGGATACCGGGACAGGGGGTTACTTCAGTGGGGGATCACGGCTGGTCTGTTCCCGATTCCGTGCCCTGGACCCTCAGTGGCAGGGATGGGGGTGATGATCATGGTGAATGGTAATGTGACGCCACCTGTGGTACCTGGTAAAGGGGTTACCAGCGCTGCGGGCGGCAGATAAGGTGATGGAAATGCAGCTTTGATAGTACAGCTCCCCACAGGTGGAGCTTTACCTCGGTGGAGCGGGGTGGACGAGGGGAGTAGTAGTAGCGGTTCTGCGGTGCACGCTGCAGGCGGCGGGGGAATCAGGCACACACACAATAGTCTCCATTTCGGTACCTTTTTACTGATTTCTGATAACAAGGGCACGTCCAGGAGGGTAACTAGTTTCGGTGCAGCTTGGGACGTTCACCTTGGAGAGTTGTGAGGCCTCCTCTATTAGTGTGTGCGGTGTTTGGGGTAAGCTCTGCCTGTAGCTGAACCTTCCGCTCTTTCTCCCTCTCAGGGTCCTGTTCCACAACCGACAATGAGGACCTTTCTGTGGGATCCCTATTCTCTGCTCAGGTCCCTGGTCCTATGCTTGGTCAGGTTTGGAGTCTTCTATTCTTTACTTCAGGGGGAATAGATCCTCCTGGTCTGTCAGGGCTTTCACTGCTACACTGTGGATGAATAGCAGCTTCGAACTCCGGTGTCCAGGTGGGCTTAAGGGATACCAGGTATGTTCCCTTCTTCTTTCTTCCTACCTTTCACTTATCCCACTGGCCTCCGTCCCTTTTCCTAGGGTTCAGCACAGCTGTGTCAGCTTACCTGGTTCTGGGCCTGGCTCGGTCCCAGCAACCAGCTCCTTCACTAACTGCTCTCCTCTGGTGAGTGCAGACTGACTGGAACTAACTGACTCCTCCCCTCAGGCCTGGATCTTTATAGGGGATCTGGCTTAAAGGCAGCCAGTGGGGCTCCCTCAGTCTGGGGTGGAAGGTGTTGTGTGCTGTGTGTGCCAAGGTGTACATCCCTCCTGCACCGGTGGGTCCTTGTGGCAATCCTCGCAGGGTGCCACAAGTGGATGATGCCGTGCAGGTGCAATGTCTGTGCTGGGACGGTCCCATTGTTACAGCAGGACAGGGGGCACAGGGCTTAGTGTGGTTGGTGCGCGCTCCCGCCGAGCTCTGCTATTCTCCACTCGAGGTTCTGCAACGCTGCAAGGAGGACAGCGGCAGACACCTGCCATACAAGGGAGCGTGCACACAGACACCTGCGGCTCAGAGCCCAGGCTGGAACAGTGACAGGAGTGGGACTGGGCGGCCAGTGCACCGTATACTTGTCACCCAGCGCTCCCGTACATTGTACTCGTTCACTGAGGTGAGGCGGCGACACCTGGGAAAGTTTGTGCACTCTCCGATCCTGCCCTGTCTGCACCGCGGGGAGAATGACTGGCAGTGCCCGCGCTCAGTGTTGGGAGCGCGCATAGGCAGGCAGTGCTGAAAGGAGGCAGTGCTGGAGTCAGTGTGAGGAGAGAGCAGCGCTGCAGGCATCTGCCGGAGTGGACTGACAGCTGCAGACTGTGATTGGCCACCTATAGCCGGACAGCACAGCCATCACAGTGCGGCGAGGGGTGACAAAGGGAGGCTGAGAAGATGGACACTTCAAATAGAGGGGGAAAGCCGACCTCACCGACCGGCTTTCCCGTCCGCTATTTGAAGTTAAGCGCTGTCTCTCTGTAACGGAAATCCCACGTCGCTGAGTGGTCGCACACGCTGAGTATTTGATGAGTTTTTTACCTCAAAATTTGTAGCCAAAACCAGGAGTGGATAATTAAATACAGAAGTGGTGCAGGTGTTTCTATTAAGGTACCGTCACACGTGGCAATATTGCTGGGCAATTTCACTGGCAATTTGCTGGTTGCAATGAAATCATGGACACATTGTTCCATTTTGTGGCCGTGTACAAATGGAACAATGTGTCCATGATTTCACTGCAACCACCAAATTGCCAGTGAAATTGCCTAGCAATATTGCCGCGTGTGATGGTACCTTTAGACTTTTCCTTTGATCGCTCCACTCCTGGTTTTGTCTACAAATCCTGAGGTAAAAAACTCATCAAATACTCAACATGTGCACAAGGCCTTACAGAAAGAAAGACGCAATAAGGCAATTATATAGTAAGATTAACCTTTTATCCTGAACCATATTTTCTTTCTTACAAACTTTATGCTCTTACTAGAACTGGGATACCAGAATACCAATTTTTATTACTTTGTCCAAAGTGGTCCCACCTAAGGTAAAAGAACCTACATTAGTGACCATCTCTTTCTCTCTTTCTTGGTCAATTCAGCACTGACTGTAATTCTATATTGCTTCCAGATTTTCTGGGTTAGGTCAACTCTGATCCCTAACCCAGTGGTCTAATGGAATTAGGTTATATTCTGGGTCACCTACCCTTCAGGTAATACATAGTTCCTATACTACATCCATCTCATATCTCTATACCATTTCCCCTCCTTCCCTTCTTTCTTTTCACTTTTTACAAACCTTTCCTTTTCTGACGCTTGTTCTTTTTTCTCTCTTCTTTAACACAAGAAAGCATTATCACACTAACCAGACCACCTTAAGCACACCATGTTCTCCGAATTATAGGTTACACGTTCATGTGTTTAGGTTGCATGATTTTTTTCCAATTATTTGATTGTAATCATTTGTGTTTTATATGTTTACATATAGATTGTCATCCTGACAAATGCCCATGTTGGGGCCAAAACTTTGAACAAATAAAACAAAAAATATGAATTTTTTTTCTGTTGGACTTCATTTCTCTAACTCCATTTTCTAAGAAACTTGATCTTACCCTTATTGACATACCCAGCCAATGCACAAGCCATTGTGTGCAAAAAGTACAATTTGCTTTATTGGTGCTGATTGGCTGCCACACGGATCACCCACAGTAAGTGCGGGAGAGAAAAAAAATGGAGACCTTGGCTTATCTGACCTGAGACTTTGAGTATCTCACCCCCATCCACACCTATGCCAGACACTGACACTCTGAAAATGTAGAACAGAAGCTTTAGTGCAAATGCACTAATGCTTTTTGTCATCCGAACAATTACCGAACAAATCTTGAATTTCCAACTTTTCAGCAAAATTTTCAGGTTTGATGTGCCAGGCGAACAATTGCCGAAAAGGCTAAAGTTTGCTCATCTCTACCTGGAAGCATCCACACAGGAAGTGCCGGGAAAAAAAATTGAGTCCAACGCTACTCTGACCTCTCCCCTTCCTCTCCACCTCCCCTCATCAAACACATGCTACACAGTCAGAAGGTAGACAAAAGCATCACTTAAACACAGTAATGCTTTTTTAATCCAATCAGTTAACGAACCAAGCTGCATTCGCCAATTTTTTTGTAAATTGCCCATGTTTCCCATCTCGAACTGAAATGTCAATGTTTATGCCAAATTTGAAATTGGTGAACATATTCGGGAAAGTTCACTTATCTCTAGTTGTGAGTGGCTGTGTCATCAGCGCTGTGCACCTGGACTGCACCCATTATATAATGGAGGCTCTCTGCATCCTGTTTGTGCATTCAGTATCAGACATGGCTGCTTTATGGTGACTTTACAAGAGCGGTTGGCTATGGGAACACAAGCAGCTGGTTATGGGGACTTAATGACCAGGCTACGTGGACATAAGGTGCTGGCTCTGGAAACATTGCAAGAGGGGGCTGGCTATGTGGAATCAATAAGGGTTGGCTTTAGGGACTTCAGGGCTTGCTATGTGGCCATAAGGAGCTGGTTATAAGGACATAAGAGGCTGGCTAAGGACATTATAAGAAGGGTTGACTATGGGTACATAAGGGGTTGGCTACTGGGACATAAGGAGCTGGCTATGGGAACATCGCAACATGGAGCTGGCTGTGGGAACATTACAAGAGGGAGTGTGGCACCCCAGAGTCCAGTTGCCAAAATGGCATTGCTTCCCTCGGGGGGGTGATGCCATGCTTGG
>JARQOC010000005.1:294201863-294312790 GCA_033576535.1 Allobates femoralis
GTGTGCCCGTGTACTGAACTGTAAACTGAACTTGAGAGCTTGAGAAGTAAACATGGTGAACCCTGAACATGACTCCATTGTATGTCTCTGCCTGAACATGTCTCCTTCCATACAGGTCTGCAGCAGCGCTACGCCTGGAGAGCCACAGCGTGCAGGCTCCAACACTGGAGGAGGATTCCTGCAGCATCTGGACAGTAAGTGTACTGCACCCAGCACCAGGCCTGCACACTACACAATAGACTTTCACCATCCCTGCCCCGGGGGATACAGTTCTGCCCACGGGAACTATTCCATCTCTGCTGCCATCACATCATCCCCGGAGATTCTGCGACAGCGGCTGCCCCATTACTGGCCGCATACAGTGGGTGGCGTCACGACTGACATCCCTTATTATTGCCAGGGCCCGGGACACGGTCCGGACCAGGACGACCCGTGACTTCCCCAGTAGCAGACCTGGTCCGGTACAGAGTACCCCGTCCCAGTGGGCTCGACACTTGCATATCAAAAAAAATTATATCAGAAAAAAATGACGTTTAAAAAAACAAAAAAAAAATTCTTTCAACAGGAAATTTGGTGTAAAGCCTATAGAGTAAAAAATGTTTTAAAAATTATTTTTTTCTATGTTTGCATTTAAATAAAAATTATATGAATTATAGCACAAATTTGGTTCCCAAAAAAGAATAGAACTTCTCCCAAATATAACTCGTACTGCCATGTCAGTAAAGGTACCGTTTCACGCTTCAATGTTGTTAAGATATCACCAACGATCTCATGGGCGCGCGGTTGTTAGGACATCTTTTTGACATCGTTGGTGAAATGCCACATATCTAGATATCGTAGATGATGCACCAACGATGTAGCAAGCAGCTATCGTTTGCACAACCCAGCGAACGATACTTGTTCACTGCTGTGAGAAGGCGAAGTCGTTAACGGCATCGTTATCGTGGTGTCACACACAACAATGCAGCAGGTTGGCTGAATGACAATCGTCTGATTTGAGAACATACAGTTAGGGCCAGAAATATTTGGACAGTGACACAATTTTGGCGAGTTGGGCTCTGCATGCCACCACATTGGATTTGAAATGAAACCTCTACAACAGAATTCAAGTGCAGATTGTAACGTTTAATTTGAAGGGTTGAACAAAAATATCTGATAGAAAATGTAGGAATTGTACACATTTCTTTACAAACACTCCACATTTTAGGAGGTCAAAAGTAATTGGACAAATAAACATAACCCACACAAAAGATTTTTATTTTCAATATTTTGTTGCGAATCCTTTGGAGGCAATCACTGCCTTAAGTCTGGAACCCATGGACATCACCAAACGCTGGGTTTCCTCCTTCTTAATGCTTTGCCAGGCCTTTACAGCCGCAGCCTTCAGGTCTTGCTTGTTTGTGGGTCTTTCCGTCTTAAGTCTGGATTTGAGCAAGTGAAATGCATGCTCAATTGGGTTAAGATCTGGTGATTGACTTGGCCATTGCAGAATGTTCCACTCTTTTGCACTCATGAACTCCTGGGTAGCTTTGGCTGTATGCTTGGGGTCATTGTCCATCTGTACTATGAAGCGCCGTCCAATCAACGTTGCAGCATTTGGCTGAATCTGGGCTGAAAGTATATACCGGTACACTTCAGAATTCATCCGGCTACTGTTGTCTGCTGTTATGTCATCAATAAACACAAGTGACCCAGTGCCATTGAAAGCCATGCATGCCCATGCCATCACGTTGCCTCCACCATGTTTTACAGAGGATGTGGTGTGCCTTGGATCATGTGCCGTTCCCTTTCTTCTCCAAACTTTTTTCTTCCCATCATTCTGGTACAGGTTGATCTTTGTCTCATCTGTCCATAGAATACTTTTCCAGAACTGAGCTGGCTTCTTGAGGTGTTTTTCAGCAAATTTAACTCTGGCCTGTCTATTTTTGGAATTGATGAATGGTTTGCATCTAGATGTGAACCCTTTGTATTTACTGTCATGGAGTCTTCTCTTTACTGTTGACTTAGAGACAGATACACCTACTTCACTGAGAGTGTTCTGGACTTCAGTTGATGTTGTGAACGGGTTCTTCTTCACCAAATAAAGTATGCGGCGATCATCCACCACTGTTGTCATCCGTGGATGCCCAGGCCTTTTAGAGTTCCCAAGCTCACCAGTCAATGTACCCAACTGTTGATTTTGCTACTCCAAGCATGTCTGCTATCTCTCTGATGGATTTTTTCTTTTTTTTCAGCCTCAGGATGTTCTGCTTCACCTCAATTGAGAGTTCCTTTGACCGCATGTTGTCTGGTCACAGCAACAGCTTCCAAATGCAAAACCACACACCTGGAATCCACCCCTGACCTATTAACTACTTCATTGATTACAGGTTAACGTGGGAGACGCCTTCAGAGTTAATTGCAGCCCTTAGAGTCCATTGTCCAATTACTTTTGGTCCCTTGAAAAAGAGGAGGCTATGCATTACAGAGCTATGATTCCTAAACCCTTTCTCCGATTTGGATGTGGAAACTCTCATATTGCAGCTGGGAGTGTGCACTTTCAGCCCATATTATATATCTATTATATAATCACGAATGGGATTTTTGCCCCTTTTGAGTCCGCTCACGCTGCGAGTCAATGTCGTCATGTGGATACGCCCGAAGCATTGGCCGCGCAGCGGCCATTGCGAGCAGTTCTAAGGCGACTCGCTATGCCCGCGCAGCGGGCATGGCGAGTCGCCTTAGCAGCGCGAAGCATTGGCCGCAAAGCGGCCATTGCGAGTCAGAGACTCGCTCTGCTAGAATCCCGATGCATGTGCATCGGGCACCCAGCTAGTATATATATAATTGTATTTCTGAACAGGTTTTTGTAAACAGCTAAAATAACAAAACTTGTGTCACTGTCCAAATATTTCTGGCACCTAACTGTATTCTCAAATCTGCGATCAGCGATCCAACAATTTATCGTAGTCGTATCTCGGTGTCACACGCAATGACGTCCCTACGATGTCGTTTGAACGACTCCAAACCCATGACGTTTGAATAATATTGTTCACGATATCGTACCGTGTAACGGGGCCTTAAGAAAAAGTAAAAAGTCAATTGAAATGTGCAGCTACAAAGAACACCTGGAGGATAATTACAGCCCTTTCAGGCCTGAATATTAAGAGTATCTTGAATGTAAAGCTAGATGATGCAGCTATATCTCTTCTCTCCATGACGGCCAGTTGAAGAATGATTTTTCCCCTACAATTTTGCAGCCAATGGTCCACTGTGGGTGGACAGAGCTTCAGCCCTGCACTGTGACTGACCCCAACCTAAAATCCTTGTGTGTAATGATTTGACCAGCTTCTTAACTACAACTGCCAGGTCAGATGATGGTTAGTATTTGACATTGGCAAAGGGGTCTGGCCTTCAAACCTCGCCAATATTTGTAGTGATGTGAACCTTAAATATTGCCATTGTTTATTCTTGATACTATACTGTGTTTATTCTGGATCCACATTACACTGATGTGTTAGGTCAGGGGTCCCCAACTCCAGGCCTCGAGGGCCGCCAACAGTGCATGTTTTCAGGATCTCCTTAATATTGACCAGGGTTGGAATCATTACCTGTGCATTTGATCACATTAACACCTGTGCAATACTAAGGAAATCCTGAAATCCTGCACTGTTGGCGGCCCTTGAGGACTGGAGTTGGGGACCTCTGTGTTAGGTTCTTGAATTATCATTCCTCTTGATAGACTTTACGTGTATGTAAAGTTTCTTCAGATAGTTTTAGATTCGGTTGCATAGTCAGGTAGGGTGATTCCATGAAAGGAAGTGATGCTTTCAACTGAATATCTTGTATCAATGCTCAATGCAGCAGGTAAAATGGATGATTTTTACAGAGCAGAAATGACGCACCCCAGGGCTCGGGTACTCGGCTCTCAGGCGGTTTCAGTCTGTTGGGATGTCACCGGTGGCTTGCCTGAGGCTGTGGCCCTGGTTGTCAACTAAAATAGGGCAGGTTATTTACAGGGATTATGTACAAAGTTTGTCATCGTGACACCACCTGCAGTGTCTGGTGATGCTCACCAGCGTCGCCACAGTCCTCCGGTGGTCGATGGTATTGCTTGGATGGATTAGTCCCCCGCAGGTGGGACTGGACCGCCGGAGCAGCGATGCTGTAAGAAAACAGTTTATAATGGAAAGGATGCAGCAGAGTCGGGACTTCACTTCACCGGGTAACTTTACTGAAACTTCTCCAAAGTCATACAGTTCAGTAATATAATAGATGGTATAATGGCAAATACTCCGGATGCTGCAATTGGAATTTCTGGCTGTAGGTGGATCCCTCCTTGTGTACCTTTCTTGTGCCTTTATTTCCTTGCCTCCCAGTGGCGGTGAAGTGTGATCTCTTAAAGAAGATCTGACCTCCTGCTGCTTTTCGTTCCGTCTCCTTCCCTCCTGTGTGGTCTCCGGGACAACCTTCTCTAAGCTATGCATTGGCCGCTGCTCCTAGCTTTTGGCTCCCTTTTCTTGACTCACTCAGGAGAATGGGGCTGTATCTGTAATATCCTCGTTCGTCGGATTCTCTGCGAGCCTTGTAGGAACTCACAGTTGCGGGCTCCGGTACCCGGTTTCCTTCTTTGAACTAGCTCACTGCTAAGCCTCAGTTCCTTGCTTCTATTCTCTGGGATCTTTACTTTTGCTTGGTCTGATCCCCTCAGCCGAGGAGGGCCTCCTTGCTCCCTCTCAGGCTGGCTGCCTGACTCCAACTTCTACTCCATCTCTTCTCCTTCTCAACTCAACTGGACTGAGCTCTCTGGTTCCCTCTAGAGGCCACTATATCTCCTCCCGGGGTCCCTCCCACCTACTACTCTAGTGTGTGGGTGTCAGCTCTAGGGTTCCACCTAGTGACCATAGTTCCAATTGCAGTGGGGTGACTACACCGCTTTTCTGGGTGCAGTACCCCTTTTGTGGCACCTACATAGTGGGGCGCCACAGAAAGACATGTAGCTTGTCTAAGATGGCTGGCAGCAACTAACATGGGGAAGAAGGGAGGGGTTATCGACATCACAGGAGCTACAGGGAGAGGAAAGGAACATTATTGTAACAAAGGCAAAGCTTTTGCATAACAGCATAGCAATACACAGCAATATGACATTACATAATGCCCAAGTCCTGGAACAGGACAGTGTTCTTCAACTGTATATAATTTGCACACCTATTTTTTAATATAAATTACTATTTCTTTTTCATCTATGTTTTAACTACATAACTATTAGAAAACAATATCTACTGTATAAGTAGATTAACTAGTTTGTGATCCTTTTATAGTTTCATATTAATGCAATGATTTATATTTGCTCAGTACTCGAGTCTTAATTTATCATGCCAAGCATATATGCATATAATGTTCAGCAATACTGATATCTGATTCAAGGCTTACAGTGTCACAGTGAAAGTACTTAACCTCGGAGCCAATTTCTTGTATAATGCCATTATGATACCAAGGAAACGCACTAAGAGGTTTATAGGCACACGCAGAACAATGCAAAATGTAATGTAGGGCAAAAACTATTCTCGCACATCAAATTTTATCATTGCTATTTCTTCCAGGCATACTGAGAAATGTTTACGAAAATACATATTTTTTTTTAGTGTAACCCCATGTACAAAAAAGTGTTAACGTTAATCCATTAGTGTTGCTATGGAAATCTAAGAGACTAGGAAATGATAATTTATGATTTCTAAGCAGAAGATTTTAAATGGGTTTCCAGGATTTTTCAAAAGTGGGTAAAAAGTCATGGAAATAAAAAAATGCTTATCTACTGATGCCCAAGTGACACCATTCCAGGTATTCTGGTGAACCTTATGAATTGTCCTGCTTGTAGTGATGTGACTACAAACTCGTGATTGCTGGAGTCCATCAGTATGCCCAGTTATGATACTAGTGTCGCGCCTAGGCTACGGGGTACTCGGGTGTCAAGCGGCAAAAGAGTTCAGCGGTGTCACGGGGAATGGCAGCCGCGCCTGACCCATGTCCTGGGCCTATCTTCCAAAAAGGGGTGATATTTATAGGGGACTATTTACAGTTGTTTGTCTGTTGTGACGCCACCTGCAGTATCTGGTGAGATACCACCAGCGCGGCTACAGTCCGCCGGAGGTAGATGATATTGCGGCAAGTGGGGTAAAGTCCTCCGCAGGTAGGACTGGGACCTCCGGGACAGCGTAATAAGAAGGAAATAAGTTCATGCAGAAGGGACAGCTTGTAGTGGAGCTGGGATAGTATAGGGAGTGCTGGAACAGTCTATGAGAGGGGCCGGTAATGGAGAGGAATGACACATGCACACTGCAAAGTCTCTTTTACCGTTTACTGATGTTTAGCAGGTAAAGACATCCAGGGCACCGACAGGTGGACAGGTTGCACAGTGGGTCCCCACAGTAAGTGGGTATAAGGCCTCCTCTGCTCTGTAGTGATGATTGAAGCACAGCCTGCTTGCAGCCAGACTTGCCTCCTCTCTCTTCCTCACTGTAGTGTCTCTCTCTCTCTCTCTCTCTCTCTCCTCCTGTGCGGTCTCCGGGTTACCCTCGCTGATCACTGCAATGCTGTACTGCTGTGTCTGGTTCCCTATCTTGACCCACATTGGATAACCGAGTAGCCGAAGCCTCCACGGTGCAACGGGGTTTTCTGTGCTTGTAGAGTATCCCACTGGTGCGGATCCCCAATATCACTTCTTTGGGTGAAACTCTTCTACAAGTTCCTCACCCCCTTTCAGCTATCAGCTCCTCACCTTCTGCCCCCACTTAGGCTTGCGGGACGTAGAAGGGCCACTCCGGGTCACTGGTTCGAGCCTAACCGCGGCACTGACCACCACGACGTCTTTGCAGCTCTCCTAGCGTCTGCACACTCTGACTAACTCCTCCCCCAGCAACAGTATTTATAGGGGATCTTGCCTAAGGTCAGCAAGTGGTGCTCCCCCAACTGTGCCGGGGTGGAAGATGTTGTATGTAGTAGATACCTGCTGTGGAAACCCAGCTGTGCATTAGAGAAGTCTGTGGCTACCTGCGTGAGCAGGGCGCCACAGTAGCATGGCTGGCATTTAACTACTAAGGACAATAATAGGCTACAACAACCACGTGTTTAGGTTGGGAAGTACACAAACACTTGTATAATCAGCAGAGAGGCTTTAGAGGAATGGAGCAATTTGCAGATGAATATGAGTTATCTTATTAATATAATGCAAATTCTGTCCTTGGTCAGTCCCCTATTATTATTGTACATATTTTACTTTGCTGTAATTTAAACTGTATTTTTCCCAAGCTGATGTTATATAAATCATAATTTTTTGCTATTTATTACCCTGTGTTTTTTTTAGTTTTCATTGCTTTATCACTAGATTTAAAGAAAAAAAAAAGTAGGTTTTCAAATGATCTAGTCAACTCTTGTTGATTAATTCTCTGTCTAGTGAAACTCTCTTCTAATCCATATCCCTCTTAGGCTAGGGTCACACTTCCGTTTTCTTTTTAAAACTTGATCCGGTTTTGAGCTTTTAAGAAGCTCAAAACTGGATCAGGAAACGCTCCTCGTAGGAGCCTATTTTAAAAACCGGATTGCTTTACAAGCAATCTGGTTACCGCCTCCGGCTCTACAGCCTGCATGAAAAATCATGCAGGCTGCTGTTTTCGGAGCGGTTCTAAGCCCCGCAATGCGGTAACCGAATTGCTCAGGATGTGTAATCCTGAGCAATGCGGTTACCGCATATACAGTTAGGGCCAGAAATATTTGGACAGTGACACAATTTTCGCGAGTTGGGCTCTGCATGCCACCACATTGGATTTGAAATGAAACCTCTACAACAGAATTCAAGTGCAGATTGTAACGTTTAATTTGAAGGGTTGAACAAAAATATCTGATAGAAAATGTAGGAATTGTACACATTTCTTTACAAACACTCCACATTTTAGGAGGTCAAAAGTAATTGGACAAATAAACATAACCCAAACAAAATATTTTTATTTTCAATATTTTGTTGCGAATCCTTTGGAGGCAATCACTGCCTTAAGTCTGGAACCCATGGACATCACCAAACGCTGGGTTTCCTCCTTCTTAATGCTTTGCCAGGCCTTTACAGCCGCAGCCTTCAGGTCTTGCTTGTTTGTGGCTCTTTCCGTCTTAAGTCTGGATTTCAGCAAGTGAAATGCATGCTCAATTGGGTTAAGATCTGGTGATTGACTTGGCCATTGCAGAATGTTCCACTTTTTTGCACTCATGAACTCCTGGGTAGGTTTGGCTGTATGCTTGGGGTCATTGTCCATCTGTATTATAAAGCGCCGTCCAATCAACTTTGCAGCATTTAGCTGAATCTGGGCTGAAAGTATATCCCGGTACACTTCAGAATTCATCCGGCTACTCTTGTCTGCTGTTATGTCATCAATAAACACAAGTGACCCAGTGCTATTGAAAGCCATGCATGCCCATGCCATCACGTTGCCTCCACCATGTTTTACAGAGGATGTGGTGTGCCTTGGATCATGTGCCGTTCCTTTCTTCTCCAAACTTTTTTCTTCCCATCATTCTGGTACAGGTTGATCTTTGTCTCATCTGTCCATAGAATACTTTTCCAGAACTGAGCTGGCTTCTTGAGGTGTTTTTCAGCAAATTTAACTCTGGCCTGTCTATTTTTGGAATTGATGAATGGTTTGCATCTAGATGTGAACCCTTTGTATTTACTGTCATGGAGTCTTCTCTTTACTGTTGACTTAGAGACAGATACACCTACTTCACTGAGAGTGTTCTGGACTTCAGTTGGTGTTGTGAACGGGTTCTTCTTCACCAAATAAAGTATGCGGCGATCATCCACCACTGTTGTCATCCGTGGACGCCCAGGCCTTTTAGAGTTCCCAAGCTCACCAGTCAATTCCTTTTTTCTCAGAATGTACTCAACTGTTGATTTTGCTACTCCAAGCATGTCTGCTATCTCTCTGATGGATTTTTTCTTTTTTTTCAGCCTCAGGATGTTCTGCTTCACCTCAATTGAGAGTTCCTTTGACCGCATGTTGTCTGGTCACAGCAACAGCTTCCAAATGCAAAACCACACACCTGGAATCCACCCCTGACCTTTTAACTACTTCATTGATTACAGGTTAACAAGGGAGACGCCTTCAGAGTTAATTGCAGCCCTTAGAGTCCATTGTCCAATTACTTTTGGTCCCTTGAAAAAGAGGAGGCTATGCATTACAGAGCTATAATTCCTAAACCCTTTCTCTGATTTGGATGTGGAAACTCTCATATTGCAGCTGGGAGTGTGCACTTTCAGCCCATATTATATATATATATAATTGTATTTCTGAACATGTTTTTGTAAACAGCTAAAATAACAAAACTTGTGTCACTGTCCAAATATTTCTGGCCCTAACTGTACTTTGCTTATCCCGGCTATGCAGCCTATAGATCTACTGTGTAAGCTTGCAGGACCCTGGACAACGTACATACTATACATACAGTAAATATAGTATGAGCGCTGCTCACAAAGGAGCCGGCGGCTTCTTTCATAAAAATGTGCAGTAGCCGACAGGAGCTGGCTACTGTATATCAGCAATTAAATCATTATATGCCCACCTGAGTGGGTGGTATGTCTCTGAGGGGGTGGGCACCCCCTAGAGACATCATAGCCACATTTATTAATAAAATGTAATCTTTTAAAACATTGATAACAGTTTGGTCATCCCTGCGGCAGCAGGGATGAGCAAACTGCATGGTAACCGGATTGCTAAGGATTACACATGCTGAGCAATCCGGTTACCGCATTGTGGTTCCCGCCACACATTTTTGTTGAAAAATGTGTGGGACCGCAATTGCGTTCACCGCGTCCGGATCTGGATGCGGTGAGCGCAATTCTAGTTTAAAGTGCGACCCTACACTTACTAAACTCTTCCATCTCCAATCTATTATGAAGGCAGCGGCCAGCTGCTACACTGATGCCACCACCATGTGGTTGCCCATCTGCTGCAGACTTCAATATTCTCCTTCTAAGGCTGGCTTCACACTGCAGTTTTTTCACTGATCAGTGTCCATCCAGTTTGTGTGCCAAAACCTGGAGAGGAACCAGGAGAGGAACTTGCAGAGAAAACGTATAATTGAAAGATTGACACCTGTTCTGAGTTTTGGAGACACTTCTGGTTTTGGCACACAAACTGGATGGACACTGATCAGTGAAAAAACTGCAGTGTGAAGCCAGCCTTAGGGCTCGGACACACTCTCCGAGTAACATCCGAGTTTGACGAACGAGACTTGGAACAGGCTGGAGCAGTGACCCTGAACGGCTTCTCTGTCTCTGGACGGGGAATGACAGCTGCTTGTGTTTCTGTGCAGCATCGCATTCCCGGTCCACAGAGAGAGAGGTCATTCAGGGTCACTGCTCCAGCCTGTTCGGAGTCTCGTCTGTCAAACTCGGATGAGTGTGTCCGAGCCCTAACACAAAAAGCTCTCCACAGCTTTTCACTGCCCTACATCTCCTATCATATCTCCTTCTATCACTTTGCCCTTCCTCTCCAATTCCACTAATGATCTAATTATAATCTAAATCTCCCACTCCCATCTCCAGGGCTTCTCTTGTGCTGCATCAATTGTCTGGAATTTACTACCCCAGCCAAACTAGTTAATTTCCAGGGTCTGCAGTTTAAAGCATGCACTAAAAACACATTTCCATAGACTGGCCTATTACCTCACAAATCTAACTACGGTAACTTTCCCATTTTATCTCTTCCACATACTCGGTAGCACTTTGTACCTGTATTTATAAAGTCATTTGCTGGTGACTGATTATCAGAGTGTAATTTTAATGCCCCTATTTATTACACTGATGGCTGGACCTTAAATGATCAGCTCTTTATTTTCACCTTTTATGCCCCCCCTATTCATTACCCTGTCTTGAAGCATTTCATTTGAAGTTGGATTCGTCTGTAATTTGATTTTCCACTTAGATTTTGAGTATCATACCAAATCCAGACCTACATGGGATATTAATTTTGATTTACACTGATAATTTTTATGTTTTATTGTTCTCAACACATTTGAAGACTATGTACGGAAGAAAGATTTGCAACTGGAATTTTTAATTCATCTAGTATGTGGTATTTTAGTGTTCCCTTTATATTTTTGAGCAGTGTATATAACTGCAGGGACTGAGCGCTTTCCAGGCTCAATGTATGATCTAATCTTTAAACCCCTTTTTACCTCACCTAATACACATCGTTGGCTGTTATCACAAGGGTGATTTTAATAAGTTTTCTTTGTAGCCGCATTGCAGCATAGACCTTTTGACACCTTGAGCCATGGTTGTATTAAGGGTGGGAACAGAATTTCTCACTGACTTTACATAAACCATCATTTTAACCTCTTAGCCCATGTGCACACTAGAGTATGTGTTTTTTTTACTTCAGTATTTGAAAGCCAAAGCTGGGATTGCCATGTCATGTGGCATTCAAATTAATTTATTTCTCCTGGTGCATGGGAGTGGTTTAATTGCAGAATGAGTTCATACATCCCTCCTCTTCCTGTGACATGTTGACCTTGCTGTCTATTGACTACTATATATAAAATCAATTGTCATGTAATGTAACATCGCTACTCCCTGAGGAAGGAGTCGGGACTGGCTCCAAAACGCGTAGGAGGAATAAAAGGAGAATCTTGTGATGATGATATCTGTCTGACACACAAGTCCTTTTTGAATTTGGAAGCCACGTTGATCGTATGAGTGTGTACCCTGCTGCTATTGTTACCTGCCTTCAAGCTGGTTGTGTGCTACACAACCTTCTCAGGTCATCGCATAAAAAAGATAAGACCCTATTTGCGTTTCTTTCCTTTCTAGCAAGTTCATCATTAGGTGTGTCTTTGTCACACGCTGGGCCCTATCTGCTGTCTAACAGAAAACTTTCACTCTTCTTGAGCACTAGCCCATTCCAATATGGGCTAGTCCCAAAACCTTTCTCTTGTCCTACTGTCTGGCAAAACGTATTCAGCACTGGTTACATTTCACATTGCACTTTACAAATCAATAACACTTGACATAATACTCATTACCATCACATCACATTATACATTATAACCAAAATATTGGTATCTTCAAGTGGGAACATGCACCACAAGTTCATCTTTTTACAGAGCTAAAAAAGAAAGTTCCAAAACATCTGTGACCTATTTATATGTTTTTTAACATAGGGTTTCCTTTTACTCTTTGGTCTGTGCAGGTGCAAATCATGGAATTTGGCTATTTATTATGCAACTAGAAAAATTAAACGTCATAATAGTTCTTCTTAAATTTTGCTTCAGTTCTTTCACAGTAACTTGAGGGTTTTTGACTTGTTGTCTTCTTAGGAATCCGGAGGCAGCTACCCTCTTTCTGCAATGTTCAGGTAGTATAGCCATTGTTTATTTAACTTTTAATATGTTAAACATACTTCTAATTATATCTTCAATAACATTTGTTGCTCATATTTTTGTATGCCTTTCCTTGTTAGTGCAAAGTAATGATCCCTTCTCCATACTCTTTGAAAAACTCTCTTGACATCAATAGGTGAACTGGTGGCCAATGACCATGAGTGATCAGCTAACATTTCTCAGGAACGCAGCCTGAAGCTAGTGTCTGACTATGCATCACATTTGCAATAGGTTATGAAGGGGTACTCTATTGAGTACTAAAGACGATTGTCATGAAGGAGTTGAATAATTTTGAGACTCCGGTATTCATTAAAACTAGCATTTTTTTAAAATTGAATTTGGAGAAATCACGTGTCATATTAGTTGTGTTGAGGTGCATAAAATTGTTCCTGTCCCATTGGCTTATTGCACACAGCAAGAAGTTTTTAAATTTTGCTAGAAAATCTAATTTTTTTTTGAGGGAATGGCTAAATGCTTTTGTACGCTGTTCTAACCACTTATTTATCATGCCGCCTCTGTCTACATTGATTGACAGTGACAGTATGCATAGAGCCACTGCTGACTAATGATAAACCTCAAGCATGTGGGCACTATTTCAGTGCAGTAGGGAGTGTAAGGGCCATTTCACATCTGCATTTGCATTGCGTTTTGCTGCAATGCGTTTTTTCAGCTGCTTTTATGCTAGGAAACGCATGAGTTAATGCAGCTGAAAGCATCCCATACACTTATATTGGAAACACATTGCAAACGCAATGCCAAATGCAATCACGGAAAAAATGCATGTTTTTTCACTCAGAGCACAGGAAAGGTTGCTGGAATAGCAATGACAGTGGGTGCAGACAAGGGGCCACAGGGGTTAACCAATAGTCCTAGTACACATACACTGGGCATTCACAGTGTCACCAATCAAACACATACACCGCTGGTCCAAATATCTTAAAGCTCATAGGGCAAAATTACGGTACTTATAAAAAAGAAATCAATGAACATAAACAGAACTAGTGCATGTGAAAATATATTTTTTTAATTTTTTTGAAAATTCAGAGAATTCATTCATTACAAAAATCGCTTGTATACACTCCAATATAGCCACATCATATATCTGGAGGTGAGTTTCATCCAAAAGTTCCACCTAAAATCAAAGAAAAAGAAAAGGAGAAAATATTTTTTTTAATAGAAATTAGTACATACCGTATATAAAACCATTTTCTCACAAATAGAGCTTCACACTGAATATAGTATTAGAGTGTCGATTGAGGAATAGAATACTAAAAAGGCTCATGTCCAAAATATCCACCATATAAATATTACTTCACTAGGACACAGTGTGAATTTTGAAATCCACGTTTAAGCCATCCAGTTTGAGTGTTCTAAGCCTGTAAATCCATTCTACTTCCTTGCTTTTAAGAATGGCAACTCTGTTGCCTCCCCGTCTCAACGGGGATACATGGTGTATGATTCCGAATCTCAGATCTTTATCTTGGTATCCTTTCTGAACACAATGTTTGGATACTGGGATATCCAATCTCTTCTTGCATAGAGTATTTGTGCTGACTAAACCTCATTTTGAAATCACGTCTTTTTGCCTATACACCATAGGCGACAGGGATGTTCAAATAAGGCTAGGGTCACAATTAAATATAGGATTGCGTTCACCGCATCCAGATCCGGATGCGGTGAACGCAATTGTCTTCCGACAAGCAGCAATACGGGAACCGGATTGCTGAAGCCGCAATCCGGTAACCGGATTGCTCAGGATGTGTAATCCTAAGCAATCCGGTTACCGGATAGTTTGCTCATCCCTGCTGCCGCAGGGATGAGCAAAGTGTTCTGTGCAGTGTGTAAACTTTTAATTTTATTAATGTTTCTATAATGTCTATAGGGGGTGCCCACTCCCCCTAGAGACCTTCCACCCACTCAGGTGGGCATATAATGCTTGAATCAGTTATGTACAGCAGCTGACTCCTTTTATCAATGAAGGCGCCGGGCTCCTCAGAGCTATAGTATGCGCGCTGCTCTGAGGAGCCCGGCGCCTTCATTGATAAAACTGCACAGCAACTGACAGGAGTCAGCTGCTGTACATAACTGATTCACACATTACATGCCCACCTGAGTGGGTGGAAGGTCTCTAGGGGGAGTGGGCACCCCCTAGAGACATTATAGAAACATTTATTAATAAAATTAACAGGTTTAACAAACACAGAACAATTTGCTTATCCCGGCGGCAGCCGGGATAAGCAAAGTATATGCGGGAACCGCATTGCTCAGGATTACACATCCTGAGCAATCCGGTTCCCGCATTGAGGATGTTACAACTGCTCCGAAAACTGCAGCCTACATGATTTTTCACGCAGGCTGCAGAGCCGGAGACAGAAACCGGATTGCTTGTGAAGCAATCCGGTTTTTATCATAGGCTCCTATGAGGAGCGTTTCCTGATCCGGTTTTGAGCTTTTTAATCAGGAATCAGGCGATGGCCCAATCACATGCCGCAACCGTGAGGCAATTTCACGGCGCTTGCTTCGGGGCGACATATCGCCTTTCAGATTCCCAGGCAAGATTGCGGCATGTGACGGTACCTTTATAGCTATGGGTATCTTTAGAGATTAAGGAAGATTCCATCCTTTTTCCCTCCCCCTTCCTTCTTTCCCCCAGTCTTTTGTTCGTTTACTTTAATCAAGGCATCATTCCCATCATTTAAAGGTGTAAAAATGGAGTTTGATGTGATAGTTAAATCTGGTGTTGTGGATGGCTCATTATGTGATTGAGCGGATTTGCAACACAGATGATATATAGGGGTAATTGGATGATTTTGGAGGATCGAGATTGACATAATCATACAATCATATGTGGATCTGAAGACTTATTTGTATATATCTGATATCCCTACAAATTTAGCTTACAACTATAAATTTATTTGATATTTGTAATCAGGATGATGTTTAATTCAATGGGTAGGAATAATTAAGGAATTAAGGGTACCTTTACACGTTGCAATTTTTGGTGGCGATAGGAGGCGATCTATCGTGCGCGTGCATGTTTTTCACAGTCTCTTCAGATCGCCGATGGTGCTTTTACACGCCGCAATTTTGCCCTCAACCTAAGGCAATGTGTCGCCCCGAAAATCGCCACACCAACAGCGGAAAACATCCAGTAGACTCCCCTCGCTGCTTCACATGCCGCAATCCCCTAAGGAATGTGGGAGTACATGTTCAGCGCGGCGAGAACATAGGCGTGCCAAATAGTTTTACACCGCGCCCCAAACACGCTCATTGGACAACGCAATAGCGTCATGATTGGCCAGCCTGCGCTAGAAGGCTGGCTAATACCTGACGCCATTGTCTCGGAGTTTGGGATGAATACACGCTCGTGTCGTCGAAAGTGGCTGCTGCGACACACTTTTGAACCGCTCAAGCGTCACACAGGAGTGGTTTTGTGCAGGACAGTGGCTTGCACTACACAATGACTTACTATGGCCATGTTCACACACATGCGTTTTTTTGACCATCTCTGCGTTTTTGGGCTGTTAAAAAAAACGCAGGTGCGTTAACGCAGGGTACATTTGAGTGTAGCTGCGTTTTTCAGCTCCATTTGCGTTTTTTACCCCTAGTCCAAAAAACGCTGCATGCAGCGTTTTTAGGTGCTGTAAAAAAACGCATGTGCGTTTTTTCCAAAAACGCATGCGTTTTTTTAACATGGGGCCCTATGGGAAGCGCATGCAAAAACGCATGGTACATTAGTACCTTTTAGTGCCATTCAAAAACGCATGCGTTTCCCATAAGGGCCCATGTTAAAAAAAACGCATGCGTTTTTGAAAAAACGCACATGCGTTTTTTTAACATGGGGGCCCTATGGGAAACACATGCGTTTTTAAAAGGCACATTTATGCACCCTGCGTTAACGCTTGCGTTTTTGCCTGCGTTTTTGGTGAAAAAATGACTAAGTCCAAAAACGTGGCAAATCCTTTCAGACACACAAGGGACATTTTTTAGCACTCTTAAAAAAACGCAAGTGCTTTTAAGAGTGCTAAAAAAACGCAAATTGTGTGTGAACATAGCCAATGTGAGCGTCTTTAGCTGATGGTGGGAACATATAAACAACACTCTGGCCATATGTGCCTACATTGGTCCATGCCATGGCACAGCTGCCATGGCAGAACTGAACTATGTATGTATGCACATGTTTGTGAGTGTGTACTGGACTGTACCTACATCCCCCACAAACACCATTGCTTGCTCAATGTGTGTGGACACGGGCCCCTGTGGGCCAAACACATTATAATGGATATGTACACACAGTTGTGCCATACAGTGTGGCCCAAAGGGCTGAATCTGTGTACTGGATATTAGCACACAAAGCTGCACAGACCCAGCAATACCATTTTAGGCTGTGGTCACACATAGAAATCCGTTTTTGGAAGTGATTTTCATCACCAATCCGTTTTTTTCTGGGTGCTTTTTGAGCCTCCTGCACTCCTGAACGTTTTTGGAATTTTCATTAAAAAAACGCATGCGCGAACGCATGCGCAAACGCAAGTGCGCGTTTGCATGCGTTCGCGCATGCGTTTCCCATAGGGCCCCATGTTAAAAAAAACGCATGAAAACGCATGCGTTTTTTAACTGATGCCAAAAACGTTGCATGCAATGGCTATGTTCACACACAATTTGCGTTTTTTTTAGCGCTCCTAAAAGCACTTGCGTTTTTTTTAAGAGTGCCAAAAAATGTGCCCTGTGTGTGTGAAAGCTTTCAAAACGTTTTTGGACTTAGTCATTTTTTCACCAAAAACGCAGGCAAAAACGCAAGCGTTAACGCAGGGTGCATAAATGTGCCTTTTAAAAACGCATGTGTTTCCCATAGGGCCCCCATGTTAAAAAAACGCATGTGCGTTTTTTCAAAAACGCATGCGTTTTTTTTAACATGGGCCCCTATGGGAAACGCATGCGTTTTTGAATGGCACTAAAAGGTACTAATGTACCATGCGTTTTTGCATGCGTTTCCCATAGGGCCCCATGTTAAAAAAACGCATGCGTTTTTGGAAAAACGCACATGCGTTTTTTTACAGCACCCAAAAACGCTGCATGCAGCGTTTTTTGGACTAGTGGTAAAAAACGCAAATGGTGCTGAAAAACGCAGCTACACTCAAATGTACCCTGCGTTAACGCACCTGCGTTTTTTTTAACAGCCCAAAAACGCAGAAAATGGTCAAAAAAACGCATGTGTGTGAACATGGCCAATGTTTTTGACTCAAAAACGGACAGGGCAATGTTTGGAGCTCCATAGAAAAACGGACAGGGTGTTTATTACACCCAATCCGTTTTTCTGTCAGTTTTTGGACTTAGAAAAAAAAATGAGAAAACTGAAGCCAAAAACGGACTGAGGGCTTATGTGGAACCCCAGCCTTACAGATCATATACTGTACCTCTGTGCACAGCATAAAGCTATGTGCCACTGTCCTGATTCCAAAATTAACAACACACACAGGTTTTTTTTTGTTCAATTTTGTTTTAGTTGGTATTTTTGTGCACACAAAAAATAATTAGAACAACACACACAAAAGAAAAAAAAAACACAAGTGTTCAGATCACACAAACAAATGCAACATGATGCAAAATAATGGAAAAAAAAAAAACATTTCAAAGTACAAAACCCAAAAACACTAACTAACTAAGAACCCTTTCACATCAGCGTTTTTTGAAATTTGCGGCAGATGCGGTGAAAAAAAACGCATCTGCCGCAATTACCGCATACCGGCTGCACTTGCGGTAAACGCCATGCAAAGTATAGGCGTACTTGCGGCAGGTGCGGCAAGTGCGGTTTTGCACTTGCGGCAGGTGCGGCCGCGAAAAAAACCGCGGCTGATGTGAAAGGGCCCTAACTAATGTTCACACACCAACACAAGAACAATCTTCATGGTGCAGCCACCCTGGTGACTCCACCCTCCTCATCATGTTGCTGGCCCACAACACCAGCCACCCTACACCTGCTGGTGCTGCCAGGCACTGCCCCAGGGCCATTAAAGTAGGAGCAGTATGCGTTTCTGCTGCTCCTGGTATCCTGCTGACTCTGACCGTGGCTCAGCGGCTGGCGTAGTGCCACACCATGGTTGGTAGCACGCCAATCTCCGGGACGGACCTCCCCTGTTGTGGGGTCCACAGAATCTACATAACTTGCTGGCGTGTATGATGACCGATCCCTACGACGCAGGAAGTTATGCAGCATACAGCAGGCCAGCACTACCACATCAATAGATTCCAGTTTCATATGCAGACGTGTATGAAAAACCCGAATGTATTGGCCTTGATCCCGAACGCATTTTCAACCACACGGCGGGTCTGGGATAGCCGGTAATTGAAAATGCGCTGCTCAGAAATAAGCATCCTCTGGGGATATGGCCGTAGTAGGTGAGCCTGAAGTGGGAAGGCTTCATCCCCCACAAACACAAAGTTGAGATGACCGGTTGTCTCATCATTTGAGGGCAAGTTCAGCCCACCTGTCCTCAGGTTTTGGGCCAAGGAGCAGTGTGCAAACACACCCCCATCTGAGATACGCCCGTTCATTCCAATGTCCACGTAGAGGAACTCATAGTTAGCGTCCACCAGGGCTATGAGGACCACACTATAATATCCTTTGTAATTGTAATACAAGGACCCAGAGTTTGGGGGTTTAGTGATCCTCATGTGCTTACCATCCAATGCACCTCTGCAGTTTGGAGCAGTCTTCAAACCCTCTGGCAACATCCATCCATTGAGCAGGGGTTGTTAGAGACTGCATATAGGATGATAGCAGAGTACTCCAGATGGCCTCACACGTCTTGGGGATCAGGCGGCTCAGCAGGGACAGTGATACACGTGAAGTGTATTGCAGGTCAGTCCTTGAACGACCTGTTGCCAGGAAATGTAAAGTTACAGCCAAACTCTCCTCAGGTGGCACAGCTCGACGTATCACATTGTCCTGCCGGGCTATCAATGGCCTTATATGTTCTAACTGGAATGTGAAAGAGTCCTCGGACATACGGAGATAGTTTCTGAAATCATGCGGACTCCGATCCTCCAGCTCACGGACCAGCCGCATGTGTCTCCGGGTCTCCCGTTGCAGAAGCTAATCCCAAGTCCACATACGCCATGGTCTGTGAGCCCGCAACCTCTCATATCTATCCTCCAGCCACAATTCCTCTTCCACCAAGGCAAGAGCCACGATAGCATCTCCATCAGGGTCCATGATCATCTCACGTACCAACCGTTGCAAATGGAAGGAAAAGAAACATCACTACAAAAACGCTTCATCACACATCATCCACATCCACCTCCTCCTTCCCTAGATATCTCCTGCCCACTTTACCACATCCTACCCAAGTTTGATCACCAGCCCACACACATACATATATAGCCCCATTCAAGGGCCAAACACAACATTGCACTGGCTGTCAACCAAACCTGGTCACTGTACACCCCTGGCCCTCAGGTACAAATACATCTCCCTTGTCAAATGCAACACATCATGAGCATAACCCCATATAGCTGGCCATAATGTTGACGTCTGACCACAAGGCGTGGGCAAAGAGATAGGTCACATCAATCAAATCATGATTGTTAACAACTCTACACAATTACATTATCCACGTACCCCAGCCTTTGTGTGTTAATCACAAAATATCACGCCACGCAGCAGACTATTGAATACTCATCATGTCCAAGAGACATCCCTGATGTGTTGTGAATGCTGGATCTTCAGAGGCACACATTCGCGTAAGCCACAGGCCCCACTCCACATCTCAGTTTGGCCAGAAAAGTCCCATTGTGTGTGGTAAACAACAGTACTATGTGGCCACAGTTCAGATGAGCCACGCAAATAAAGACACATGCATCCTTCAAACATGATCCTGTATGGCAAAGGCAAAATGGCTTGTGAATGAGGATAGGGTTTGGGCTGTCAAAACATTCATGCATCCATTTGGCAGGACACAATTGAACTTCCAAAAACAACTTCCAGACTAACTACATACCCCACCACTTGAGCATCAGCTACACTACACAATAGCGATCCGTAATGGTAAGGTGCTTTAAACGCAACACAGCCATATCACAGTTCATGTTTGCACATCAGTACTTACTTAATGACTCTGGGTAGCAAGCGTGGCCTACCTGGGTCATGAGCGCTTTTTATATGGTAACCAGCCAATCACACAGCAGCGGCGTCTTGTAATCGACGTAGCCGCCTGGGCGTACGCAGGTGAGACCAATGATTATGTGCCATTGCGCTTTTTTGATTGATCAGGTTGTGTTTAAGCACTTACCGACACAGGACGTTGTACAACGTCCTGGGTTTTGGGTCGTTCCCGAAACAGGACGATGTACAACATCCTGGCGTGTTTGTACTCTTGCAGCTTGAGTGAGGGTCTCACTGACCTGTCACTCAAGCTGCAGATACATTGGGACTTGCAGCACACCCAAGGGGGGGGGTTCACTTTGCCCTCCCCAGGCTACAGCCGCAGTAATTGGCGGTTGAAAATGAAACCGCAAATTACCATGGCTGTACTGACTGCAGTCTCCTCCTGCCTTGCTCCTCCTGCTCCCTGGCTCATTTTCTCCCCTGTCTTCTCCTATAAACCCCCCTGCTCCTCTGCCCTGTCCCCCGATCACCTGAGCAGTGATCACCGCTCTGGTGATCACCTCCCCCTGTCGCCTCCCTGCCACTGCCGGAGCGGTAACCGCTCCAGGGATCAACTCGCCCTGTCACCTCCCGCCCACCGCCGGAGCAGTAACCGCTCCGGGGATCAGCTCCCCCTGTCACCTCCCGCCCACCGCCGGAGCAGTAACCGCTCCGGGGATCAGCTCCCCCTGTCACCTCCCGCCCACCGCCGGAGCAGTAACCGCTCCGGGGATCAGCTCCCCCTGTCACCTCCCGCCCTCTGCCGGAGCGGTAACCACTCCGGGGATCAGCTCCCCCTGTCACCTCCCGCCCACTGCCGGAGCAGTAACCGCTCCGGGGATCCGCTCTCGCCTGCCGCCTCCCGCCCACTGCCGGAGCGGTGATCTCCTCCTCTCTGTGATCACTGCTCTGGGGATCACATTCCCCTGTCCTCCCGCCGCCTGCCGAAGCGGTGATCACCTCCTCCCGGTGATCACCGCTCCTGGGATCACCTGCTGCTGCCTGCTGCCGCCACCTCCGGCCCCCTCTGATCGTCTTCTGGTCCCGGGTCCTCCTGGCAACGTCTGGTGAGTCCCCCTGCCTGTGGGATGCCTTTACTACAGCCTGATCCACCTGCAGGGAGGATCGACTGCAGTCAAGGGATCTGACAGTGATCCACATAGTGGATCACTGCGTCGAGGCTGCGAGATCGCTGCTCTACAGTCCGATCCTCCTGCATGGGGATCGAGCTGCAGAAAGCGATCTCGCAGCCCCGACGCTGCACCCGGGCTGCCAGTTCGCTGCTCTGCAGTCCGATCCTCCTGCATGGGGATCGAGCTGCAGAAAGCGATCTCGCAGCCCCGACACTGCACCAGGGCTGCCAGATCGCTGCTCTGCAGTCCGATCCTCCTGCATGGGGATCGAGCTGCAGAAAGCGATCTCACAGCCCCGGCGCAGTGATCCACATAGTGGATCACTGCACCCTGGCTGTCAGATCGCTACTTTGCAGTCCGATCCGCCTGCATGGCGATTGTGCATCGTGGGACCTTCGTTGTGGACTACGTCGGAGGCGGTCGAGCGTCGTGAGACCTTCGTTGTGGACTACGTCTGATATTTTTATAGTAAAGATGGAGTCCGAATTTTGTGTGTTTTTTTTTTTAAATAAAAAGATTTTTCTCTGTGTGGTGTATTTTTTGACTATTTACTAGAGATCCCTAATGGCCAACTTCTTTGTTCTTTTTATTTCCAAACTCTGTTTCTGTGGCTCTTGGTGTTAGCCTTGGTCAGATTGGCTCTATGTTGTGTTGGGTGTTTGGTTGTGGTACTAGCTTTAATTACATAACAACATGTGGCTGATGTTTTTTTTTTTTTTCATTTTCAGGCCCCTCGGGAGCCTGGCTCCAGTGATGATGAGCTAGCAGCTGGTGAGGCTCTCCCCTCAACATCTGCAGGAGAGGCGGTGCATGAGACCAGTGGTTGGGGGCCGGGCCCAGGGCCCAGCTCTGGAATCCAGCATCGAAGAACACCTGCCCCACCAAACACAGAGCTGAGTACCTGAGCAAAACGGGTCCTCTTAGATCGGGAGATGCTGGCCCGCATGGAGGCAGAGCAACGCGACATCGCTGAGAGGGCCATCTTTCTTGTCCTGGAGGTGGGCGTTGATGGGTCCCTGCGATGGGGGGCCTCTTGGGCCTTCCCCCGGAAGACCATCCCATGGCCCATTGCGCCCGTAAGGCGCATGGTGAGGAGTAGGCAAAATCGTCATACTCCACCTTCCCCCCGAAGACAGCAATGCAGAGCTGGACCCTCCACCAGACAGTGGGTATATGAGGATGAGGGGGAGGTGCCATTTTCTGAGCCAGCAGAGGAGGGGGAAGAAGACGAGCGCTACTAGCCAATGCACAATATTGGCATATAGACTTTGGTTATGGCCAGCTTGGCCCAATTTTGTTTTCGAGTCTTAAACAAAAAAAATTGTGCCAAAATAAAACACATTTATTTTACCCACAACTACGTCCATATCTGTGTCTCGTTCATCAGTATGTTTGTGTGTGTGTTTTTGGTACTGTGGGTGTCATATAGTAGACATTTATGTCATATAGTGGTGCATGGCGGTTGTAATGGTCCAGTATGGTGACATGTTTGCCATAAGACACCGCATATCTCTTGAAAAACCGTGGTCCAGTTTTGTAGGAAAAATGTAACCTCCCAAACGTTACCCTGTGTGTGTTACAACAAGGGATGACACAGGATTTAGCTGACCACACTTTTATTAAAGGCTAGGCTTTTTAAAATACATTTATAAAACAAACTAATAGCCTTTGTCAGCTTAGGAGTAGCCAATAGACACTACCCACTTTCCCAATGTGGGACACTATAAGAAAAAAGGCCAACGTGGCCTAACAAATAAGGATGCCAATATGTCAACAGTCTTTAAACACTTGTTCAACATGGACCTATAACAAACTAAGGGCAAATGCCAACATTATTGGGGTGGTAATTGGGAATTAGGGCCAATGGTGGGCTGGGCTGCCTGGATGGCCATAATCATTTCCCGCAAGCGGGCCAGGTGCTGCGGCATCATTGTGTGCCTGCAGCATGTCTGCGATGGTTGGAAGCCCTGTAATGGCAAAAAAGAAACATTACTCAGGGACATGTGTAGGTGTGGGTTTGTGTTTGTCGTAATTTGTGTGTTGTTCGCTTACGTGGCAGTGAGCCAGGAATGGTTCCAGGTTGTGGAGCTTGGGATGGCCTCACATCACCAACACCTCCAGGTCTTGCACTTTCTTTTCGAAGGGAAAAAAACAAAAAAACATGACTTACATAGTGATGTCAGGACCAAATTCAAACATGTTTTTGAGCACATTTATAGGCCATTGACAACACTTACCACCAAAAACACCCACTGCAGCCTGCAGCCGATGTTGTGGCCCACGGGAGGTGGGGAGGCAGTGGGTGGGGGTGTTGCCAGGGGTTGAGTTTATGACCCAAGGCATGCTGTTTGGGAGCCATCCCTGGAGGGTGATGTTATGGTCCCAGGGGGTTGTGGAGTCTCGCGTCCCTCCTGAAATGGGGATGGTGGTGTCCCATTTGTTGGGGGGACTTTGTTGTTCCTCCTGGTCTGGGGATGGTGTTGTCCCCGGGGGTGCGGGAGGTGATGGATCCACAAGCTCGGGGGTTGGGGGTGTCCCGGAGGGTGCGGGAGTTGATGGGTCCATGCTGGCCGGTGATGTTGGGCTGGCAGGGTGAGCTGGGCTTCCTGGCCCTGCAATTGGTGGTGATGGTGGGGTCCCAGGAGGTGTTGGGGCCCGTTGCGCCTCCTCTGCAGGGGAGTCCTCGGAATCTGTAATAGAAATATTGCCATGACATGGATTACAACTACACAACATACAGCAAACACGTACTGTTTGTGTATGAATGTAATGACGGTGTCAAGGCTAGGCGGGAATAACTTTGTCTACACCAACACTATGGTTAGGGGCCACTCTGTTTGGTATAACAAAAACAACACCAGTAACCACATATTTTAAGCAAAAAACCCCCTTGCATTAACCGAGAATGGATTATGGCTCCAAAAACAGCAGACAGTAAGCATCTGTTGGGGCCACCATGGGGTCAGAAACAGCACTCACCTTGTAGTCCCTTTGCACAATTGTGATGAATGTGTTGTGCAATGCTATGTGTCTGACTGTGCACATATGTGTGGACAGGTGTGCTGTGGCCCTTGTGAAGTGCATGAATATGTTCAACACTACTTTGGTGCCATTACACAGCTATGTTGGCCAACACACAGGTCAATACACGCTTTAGGCTTGGCCAGTCCGAACAGATAAGGTTGTATTCTGCACCTTAATGTAGCAGTGTGTACACCATGCATATGCACATTGGTGACAGGTCCACCTGCTGCTAAATGTCTCACTATGTGTCATGGCCCAATAGCACATGATGTTTGTGTAGTGTTTGTAGTGGGAAGCTTGCCGTGTGTGTTTGGCATTACCACATAATCACCATGCAGCCTGGCAATCCTGGCACGAATATCCACAATGCGCCCTGGGGACTTGTGTTTCAGGTCTGCGATCTTCTTCTGGATCTGCTTGCGGGTCCTCTCCACTCCCAGTTTCTGGAACAGGGCTCGCTGGATCCTCTTCAGTATGCTGCGCTTGCGCAGCCGTGGGTGCCGGTGACGCTGGTGACACCAGTAGTCATGGCGGTCACACAGGTCTATCAGAACCATTAGCTCTGCCAGACCCCATGTGGCAGCGTGCTGTGCGGCGGCCATGACTGCTCTCCTATGTGCAGGGGAGGGGCAGGCACCTGGCAGGCAAGGAGTAACGAAAAACAAACGTGATGATGTCACCATGCACACTGGCGCCGCCAAACAAAGTTGAGGATGCTTACAAGGTAGCCGTCCGCGGAGCGGGAGCAGCGTAATGTAGCCATCAGCGTCACTAAATTCCCAGCCGTTTGCAGTGCTTTGCCCATGGCACCCATGTCGATGTGTAGGGCAACATCTGAGCTGTCATGTGTGGCAGTATAGTGGACACAGTGCAACTTCCAATACACGCGCCCAGCATAGCTTGCGCTATTGAATGCGCGTGTAGTTGCATTGATGTAGTGGATGGTTGTGTAGGTCAAGATGTGTGTGGTGCTGAAGTGACAGCTCTTCAAATATGGCGCCCTGTGAAGTGACAGCCAATGGAAACACAATAGCCACCACCAATCATCGCTAACGGGGCGCAGACTCCAGCACACTGTGGCACGCCTACGGAAAATCAATAGGTCGACGCAGATTCCATCACTATCGCCCGTTCACACACCAAAAACAGGGAATCTTGCCTTCATGATTACCTCTGATTTTGGAGCAGTGCTCTGAAATCGGAACCAGGCGACAGGGTTTTTTATCGCCGCCAAATTCCAAAATTACACATTGATGGTACACGATGGTGCCAGGGCGACATATCGCCGTCAAGATTCCTCGCCGCGGTTGCGGTGTGTAAAGGTACCCTAAGAGTTTTTTCTAGGTAAGATGTGACTCAGATGGAGTTTTGTGAGACAATACACTCTGGACCCGCAAAGAGAACATTGTTTGTGAATGCACCATGGCAACAGAGATATTGAGACATAGGAGCATTGGAGCCGTCTGACACATGCGCGCAATCTTGTTAACAATAGACATGGGATCTCTTTAGCAACGCAATTGCCACGTAAGGAGGACACTGGTGCCATCTGACGCATGCGCGCTGCCCTGTGAGCAGTATACGTGCGAGCACCTTGACAACGCAGATGCCATGCGAGGAGGACGCCGGCGCGTGCGCATATGGACCGTTAATAAACACCAATGGAAAGCAGGAAAGCGGCGCATGCGTAGACAAGGACAATCGGTGATTGGTGGAAATATTCCTTATTGTGTGCTGACATGGGACGTATGGGAGAGTATCCCTGGTAACCACTAATACACTTTACCGATTGGCTGATGGCCTTTGTTTATAAATTATGTAACACGGACCTTCTACTGTATTTGTGAGCATTTTAATTTTCTGATGGGTGCGATCTATATACAGAAGGACTCCCTGTGAGAGATATTATACTGTGATATCAACTGGGATGATTTTAAAGTTAGTTATTTGTATGTATTATTCTAGGTATATATTACAACTTGTAATTGGTTGGTATAATGAGGGGTGGGGTGTTTATCACTATAAAAGGGTGACATTTGATGGTATTTGTGAGCTTGATAAAGACCATATGTTTGTGGTCGAAACATCGCAGGTAATGGACTGAAAATAAAGAAATCTGGAAATTAACACCAACTTGTGAGGCGCTGTCATTTGCTTACCTATTGCGCCCTTGTCTGCCCCCTTCTAGGTGAATTATGGTAAATTTAATTATTGAGTTCACATTGTTAAGGAACAACAGGAAGTCAGTCAATTTAACTTCTGTATTGGTTCAAATGAGGAAGATGTCATCTATGTATCTCCACCACCCCTTTGCAAACGTGAAGTGGTGGGACACACAGACGACATCCTCCTTCAAGGACCCCCATTGCCATGTTTGCATAAGTGGAGGCCATATTGGCCCCTGTTGCTTTACCGTGCTGTTGCTCAAAAAAACTTTGTCATAGAGGAAATAATTACGTCTCAACTCAAGTGTTAAAAGGTCTAGTATCAGCAATTTTACTTCCTAAAAATAGTCAAGTTCACTTAACTTCTTCTGTACACAATAGATGCAATACTCATGTTTTATTGATGTGTATAAGCTTACTACGTCAAAAGAAACTAGCAGAAAGTCACCATCCAACTCCAACTTAAATATTTTTGACAAAAAATCTATAGTTTCTTTTATGTATGATGTGAGTTGGTAGCAATAGGATTCAAAATCCTATCCAGGAACATTCCAACGTGGCTGAGTACCAAATCAGTACCAGCCACTACGGGGAGCCCCGAGGATTCACAAGCGATTTATGAATTTTAGGCAGAACGTAAATAATTGGTGTAGTAGGAAAATTGATCAACAAATAATCAAAAATGTCCTGATCTATCAGTTTATTTTTTAACACCTCATCCAGTATTACTTTCAAATCCTATTTAATTTTAAATTTTGGGTCATTGGTGACTTTTTATAAACCTCAGAGTTAAAAACCTGTCTATTCAATTCTCTGATATACATATCCTTGTCCATGATGACGACAGCACCCCCCTACTCTTAATTTATGATGTCACCACCATGGATATATTCTTTCAAAGCCTCAGTCTCTGCACTTGTTAGATTAGGTTTAGAAAATTCACTTACTGCCATAAAAACTACCTTCCATAAATACTGTAATTGAAACTGAGCAACGTGGAGGAGTAAAATCACTACTTTTTGGTAAAAGTAACTCTTTCAAATCAAATTCACTATGAACCGCTCTTTGTATGCTCTCACTTCTGTGGAACCATTCCCGTAACTTAATACGTCTGAAAAAGCAGTTTAAATCCACCATTAGTTGGAACCAATCCACATGGGAAGTCGGACTAAAATTTAACCCTTTATTCAATAAATGTTTTTGTAACTCTGTCAATACCTTATGTGAGATGTTAACTATCAATTCATCTCTCTGTTCCTCGTCCCCATTTGTCTCTGTGGTGCTTGCGGCTTTGATTTTTTTTTTTCTCTTTCTCTTTTTTGGCATCGGTGCAGTCTCCGGCCCCCTCTCCTTGTCCTGTTGTCTTGGTTTTGATGGGTTGGCGCCTACTGGAATGAAAAGTAATATCATTAGCGGCACTCGTGCTTCTTGAGTAATTCCGGTGTTTATTTAACGTGCAGGCATAACACTGGAGCTGTGTTCGTGGGGAGGGGGAAGCTGAGGGCGACGGCTACCGTTTCGCGGGGATATCCGCTTCTACGGGATATCCCCGCGAAACGGTAGCCGTCGCCCTCAGCTTCCCCCTCCCCACGAACACAGCTCCAGTGTTATGCCTGCACGTTAAATAAACACCGGAATTACTCAAGAAGCACGAGTGCCGCTTATCTCTTTGTTTTATTATGTGCTCTTTTGCTGAATAGCAGAGCAACGTGCTTCCACCCTCATCGCTTGGTTCCAGGAGGAAAAACAGGTCAGTGCCAGGTTATCTCTTGTACTCTGGAGTAATATCATTAGTATCACACAAACGGAACATTGGGTGTGCAGCAGTGACCTTTCTTTTTCCAATTATTGCCCCCATCCTTCTTCCAATTATATACATTCCCCTGTGGGTAATCTTCCAAATCATGCATCCATTTCTTTCTTTTGGTTTCTTCCAGTTCACCACGCAATTTAGGGACATGTAGAAAAACTTTCAAAAAAATTCTTCCAATGGATCTCTGACTCTGCCTCGCATTCTCTCATTTTAGTCAGCTCATGTTGCAAATATTCCATATTTAAAAGAATAGTATCCAAGACATATTTGAGATTCTACAAAACCTTGCACAAATGTCTGCTGAGTTCATCATCAGATTTGGCCTCACATTTGAACGCAATCCCCTTGGAATAAGCCTTGTAATATTCACCAAGTGACACAAGATGTAGTTCAATAGTAGTTATCCTCTTTAAATCATTCTCATGTTTCTTTTTTATCTCGGAAACAGAGGGATTACTCAGGAAGGTGGCTTCTCCACCTATTGCCCCCAGTATTCTTTTCTCATCCTCCATACCATATGAAAAATACACAAGCTTTACCTGGTCAATATCCATAGTCCAAGGTACAGTACAGACCAAATGTTTAGACATACCTTCTCATCATTGGCGTAATTTCAGGCCCAGGGGCCCCGATGCGAAAGCTCCAATGGGGCCCCCAATTATTGCAAATCTTTAATAGTATTAGTCTTTTTCTATAGGCCAAAGGGACTTTTGGGGCCCCCCTAGGCTGCAGGGCCCGGGTGCGATCGCAACCCCTGCACCTGTTGTAGTTACGCCCCTGCTTCTCATTCAAAGATTTTTCTGTATTTTCATGACTATGAAAATTGTAGGTTCACACTGAAGGCATCAAAACTATGAATTAACACGTGGAATTATATACTTAGCAAAAAAATGTGAAACAACTGAAAATGTGTCTTATATTCTAGGTTCTTCAAAGTAGCCACCTTTTGCTTTGATTACTGCTTTGCACACTCTTGGCATTCTCTTGATGAGCTTCAACAGGTAGTCACCGGAAATGGTTTTCACTTCACAGGTGTGCCCTGTCAGGTTTAATAAGTGGCTCCACAGACTCCATTTGCATATTCAAATTCCCAGGGGGCAATGCATCAAGGATTTCACTGTGCTTTAGCCGGCTGCCCACAGTGTTTTCCTTAACTGGTCTTCCTGAGAACAGTGAGTGCTTTGTGATGTTGGGCATTGCTCCCACCTAGCCAGAATCCTACTCCACACTGATGAGGAGCAATACCCCGAAACAGCTGTCTGTGGATGGATACCTGGCTCTGTTAATTCCCTTGTCATATCCTTAACTCGTAACTGAGTGGGATATTGACTAAAAGGGCCATTTAATATGGTGGTTATGGTGGTCTCCGCAAGGATTCCACCCCCGGGCTAAGTCTTTCCCTGGAGGGATATCTGGCTAGTCCCGTGTTTGAGACTCTCAATTGAGGCTCCACGTTCTCCATTTGCAGGTTTAATAAGTGGGATTTCTTGCCTTATAAATGGGGTTGGGACTAGTGATGGGCGAATCTACTCGCTAGGACTCGTTACTCGGCGAGTAGTAAGGGACTCGCAGGACTCGCTACTCGGCGAGTTTTCCAGCGAGGACTCGCAAAGTAGCGAGTCCAATGCAAGTAAATGGCAATCCTAGTTTTACTAGCGAGACTCGCTATATCACATCGCTATGTCCCCAAAATCGTTTACAGAATCGCACCGCTTCACGGATACTCGCTGTAAGCAGCGATTCCGAGCGAGTCTGAGCGAGTCTTAGCGATTCCTAGCGAGTCTACGAATCCGAGTCCTGTATTCTGTGTTCGGGACTCGCGAATACAGAATCTGTTATGTTCCGACAAAGCTTCCGAGACAGCCTAGCGTGTTAGGTCAGACAAACTTGTGAAGATGGACAAGCATGTTAGCCAATCATATTCAGTAATGCCACAGCCATGTTGGTTGTGGCATTACTATGATTGGCTGCTGTCCATCGTGATGGCTATGTCATGGATGACAGGCAAGGCTGTATATAAGCCTTGCCACCGCCATTTTGAGCACATTTCTCTGAAGATCTGAGCTAGAGCAGGGTGAGGTAGATTCTGGAGCAGATCATAGGGATTGTCAGTGAGTGTAGGGAAACTTCAAGATTCCTTATATTAACCCCAAACAGCTCTTGTGAGAGCTAGCAGGAGGACAGAGGAGTACAGTGTACTGTGAGACTGTAGGCAGGCAGGGAAGCAGGGAGCTGCAGTCCTACAGTGTCTTCACAGGAGCGACCTCATAGCTTCGCTTACTCACTCAGCTGTTCTAATAGCTGAAGTCAGAGGCTAAGCTGAGGTACTATTAACAATTTTTTGGCAGCTGATATATTTTGGGTCCTAAAAACCCCTTCAGCGTTATTTTGTCTGTGGCAGAACAGTGCGTTGCTGCTCTCCTAGCTGCAAATAGCACGTACGCCACCTACTTGTGCGACTACTTGTGCGCACTTAATAATTTTTTCAGGGACCAGTGTGCTGCTTCACTGTCAAGTGTTAGCACACACTTAACCCGCCAGTAAGTGACGCCTGCAGCAACACCAAACTCCATCTCGGTGGCTGTGCGCACTTTCTAATTTTTTCAGGGACTAGTGTGCTGCTTCACTGCCAAGTGTTAGCACACACTTAACCCGCCAGTAAGTGACGCCTGCAGCAACACCAAACTCCATCTCGGTGGCTGTGCGCACTTTCTAATTTTTTCAGGGACTAGTGTGCTGCTTCACTGCCAAGTGCTAGCACACACTTAACCCGCCAGTAAGTGACGCCTGCAGCAACACCAAACTCCATCTCAGTGGCTGTGCGCACTTTCTAATTTTTTCAGGGACTAGTGTGCTGCTTCACTGTCAAGTGTTAGCACACACTTAACCCGCCAGTAAGTGACGCCTGCAGCAACACCAAACTCCATCTCGGTGGCTGTGCGCACTTTCTAATTTTTTCAGGGACTAGTGTGCTGCTTCACTGCCAAGTGCTAGCACACACTTAACCCGCCAGTAAGTGACGCCTGCAGCAACACCAAACTCCATCTCGGTGGCTGTGCGCACTTTCTAATTTTTTCAGGGACTAGTGTGCTGCTTCACTGTCAAGTGTTAGCACACACTTAACCCGCCAGTAAGTGACGCCTGCAGCAACACCAAACTCCATCTCAGTGGCTGTGCGCACTTTCTAATTTTTTCAGGGACTAGTGTGCTGCTTCACTGTCAAGTGTTAGCACACACTTAACCCGCCAGTAAGTGACGCCTGCAGCAACACCAAACTCCATCTCGGTGGCTGTGCGCACTTTCTAATTTTTTCAGGGACTAGTGTGCTGCTTCACTAACAAGTGCTAGCACACACTTAACCCGCCAGTAAGTGACGCCTGCAGCAACACCAAACTCCATCTCGGTGGCTGTGCGCACTTTCTAATTTTTTCAGGGACTAGTGTGCTGCTTCACTGTCAAGTGTTAGCACACACTTAACCCGCCAGTAAGTGACGCCTGCTGCAACACCAAACTCCATCTCGGTGGCTGTGCGCACTTTCTAATTTTTTCAGGGACTAGTGTGCTGCTTTACTGCCAAGTGCTAGCACACACTTAACCCGCCAGTAAGTGACGCCTGCAGCAACACCAAACTCCATCTCGGTGGCTGTGCGCACTTTCTAATTTTTTCAGGGACTAGTGTGCTGCTTTACTGCCAAGTGCTAGCACACACTTAACCCGCCAGTAAGTGACGCCTGCAGCAACACCAAACTCCATCTCGGTGGCTGTGCGCACTTTCTAATTTTTTCAGGGACTAGTGTGCTGCTTTACTGCCAAGTGCTAGCACACACTTAACCCGCCAGTAAGTGACGCCTGCAGCAACACCAAACTCCATCTCGGTGGCTGTGCGCACTTTCTAATTTTTTCAGGGACTAGTGTGCTGCTTCACTGCCAAGTGTTAGCACACACTTAACCCGCCAGTAAGTGACGCCTGCAGCAACACCAAACTCCATCTCGGTGGCTGTGCGCACTTTCTAATTTTTTCAGGGACTAGTGTGCTGCTTCACTGCCAAGTGCTAGCACACACTTAACCCGCCAGTAAGTGACGCCTGCAGCAACACCAAACTCCATCTCGGTGGCTGTGCGCACTTTCTAATTTTTTCAGGGACTAGTGTGCTGCTTCACTGTCAAGTATTAGCACACACTTAACCCGCCAGTAAGTGACGCCTGCATCAACACCTAACTCCATCTCGGTGGCTGTGCATTTGTCAACAATGTCCCAAAAACACCAAATTCCCAAAAACCAGTCTGCAAAGGGACAGGGACGAGGTCGGGGCCCTAGCAGTCGTGAACAACAAGGCACTGGTAGAAGTAGACAGACGAGGATTGATCGATCCACCTTCCTGCTGTCTAAATTTCCCAGTACTCAACCGAAACGTGTCTTGAGGCCGGAAGATCAAGACCAAATAACATCTTGGATGGCTGACAAGACCTCAACCACTGGTTCTGGCAGCACACAATCATCCTTGACACCATATTCAAGTGCCGCTACTGACAACGCGGGGTCATCTAATCAGCAAAATCTTCCTATTTCCTCAAGCCATCGCCAGACGGAGGAAAATGTAGACCGCGAACTTGGACATTCGGAAGATTTATTTGGTTCTTATCAGCCACTCATACAACCTGACCTTTCTTTGTCACTGCCTGAACAGATACTTGAACCAGACGTACATTCCATCTATGGACAAAGTTTGGATTCACCTCGTCCTGAAGAACGTCCCTTTCAACAAAGCCATAGACCGTCTCAGGAGGTGGAGGATGATGATGATGATGAGACACACATCTCATCTGGCCAGCCTGACCAGTCACGTTATCCAGAAGACTTTGAGGAGGAGGGGGTGGATGATGAGACCACTGATCCAACCTGGACACTTGACATGCAGAGCCAACAGAGCAGCCAGGAGGAGGAAAGTGGTTATGTACCACCGCCTAAAGCACCCAGGCTTACTCCTTTATCCAGAATCCAAGCTGTGACAACAGTAGCCCAAATTGTGTCAACTGTTGCACAAACTGTACCAACTGTTGCCCCAACTTTAACAACAGTTGGCCAAAATGTGTCTACAGTTTGTGTTGGCCAGACTCATCCTCCAGTTCCTACACCACAACCTAAAGGACGAACATCCATTGTCTGGAAATTTTTTAAAGATAGCCCATCAGTAGCAAATGTCGTTATATGTAACATCTGCTATGCCAGGCTGAGCAGAGGCCAGGGCAAATCAAACTTGAGCACCAGCAGTATGCGAAAGCACATGACTCTTAAGCACCCAAGTCAGTGGTTGGCCCATCAGGGTTCGACATCAGGGCCTTCTGACCTCAACACCGTTATGCCACCTCCGAATCGTCCTTCACCATCTACTGTTCATGCAGCAGCTCCTACTCATACGATCTCCTCACAAGCTGCATTAGACCAGAGATATGACAGTAGTCAAGTGACTTGTGAGTCTGCGCCAAATGTCCAGTTGTCTGTTCCACAGCTGTATGAGAGGCAGCGGAAGCACCCATCCACACACCCTTTTTCTCGACAAATGACAGCGCAAATTTCTAAGCTGTTAGCTGTAGAAATGCTGCCATTTAGGCTTGTGGATACTGAGGCTTTTAGGGAGTTGTTGGCTGTGGCAGCACCACGATACACTGTCCCCAGTCGCAATTTTTTTTCACGTACTGCCATACCCGCGTTACATCAGCACGTGGTTAACAACTTGAAGCGTGCACTGACAAATGCTGTGAGCGGAAAAGTTCACCTGACAACTGACACCTGGACAAGTAGTTGTGGACAGGGCAGATACATATCCCTAACAGCTCACTGGATCAACCTTGTCGAGAGTGTCCCAAAGTCTAATAGTGGAATATCTGCGATCCTACCAACTCCACGAATAGCGGGCACAGCATCATTCCGGGTGTCCGCGTCCTCATATACTTCTACAACACAATGTGCGTCTTCTACTTCCTTGACCACTGCTGATTTGTCCGCAACATCACGTCAAAGCTGGGAGCTTTGCAGTACTGCATCAGCCAGGCGACAACAGGCTCTTCTTAAGCTCATCTGTCTAGGTGACACACCTCACACTGCAAACGAGCTGTGGAAAGGTGTTAAGCAACAGACAGATGAGTGGCTGGCCCCACTGCAACTACAAGCAGGTCTTGTTGTCAGTGATAACGGACGAAACCTTGTTGCAGCAATAAAGCTCGGTAACCTTCAACACGTGCCTTGCATGGCTCACGTACTGAATCTTGTAGTTCAGAAATTCTTGAAAAATTACCCAGAGTTATCTGATCTACTAGAGAAGGTGCGTAGAAATTGCGGACATTTCCGACATTCATCAACGGCACTTGCAAGTCTATCTGCCCTTCAACAGCAATTTAATTTGCCCAAACACAGATTAATTTGCGACATGCCAACACGATGGAATTCTACATTCCATATGTTGGCTAGGTTCAATGAGCAGCAGAGGGCTATAGTGGAATATCAGCTGCAACATGCCCGTCACCCAGGAAGTAATACAAGACACATTGGTACGATGGAGTGGGTCTGGATCGCTGACCTTTGCGAGGTTCTAGAGAACTTCGATTACTGCACAAAACTGGTCAGCGGTGATGAGTCCATTATTAGTCTCACCATCCCCATGCTCTGTTTGCTTAAAGATTCTCTCCTGAATCTTAAAACAGAATCATTGAGGGCACAGCAGAGGGCTATGGATCCACATTTTAACATCCAGGATCAGAGCCAGCAAAGCCAATTTCAGCCGGCAACATTGGCTGCAGAACAAAACAGTGATGAGGAAGATGAAGACGATTTATTTCTCCATGGTACTGAGGTGCACCCTGATGGAACTCCCAACCCCAGTTTTATGTCGGTACAGCATGGGTGGGCTGAAGAGCAGGAGGCGGAGACCGATTTTGAGACCATGATGCCTATTGTTCATCAGTCAGGTGACACAGAAGACATGAGTCTTTGTAGCCTAGCACACATGTCTGACTTCATGTCTCAATGTCTGTCCCAAGATCCACGCGTCATTAACATCTATGACAGTGACCTCTACTGGTTGTCAACATTCCTTGACCCACGCTACAAAGACAAGTTTCCATCGCTGCTGTTGCAGTCACCAAGGGGCTTAACGATGGATCATTTCAAAAGTGTGGTTGTTGACAATTTAATGTCAATTTCACCATCTGACTCCGCTATACCACGAACAAGCAGCTCTTTGCCACAGCAGCCTTTGGTTCGAACACAAACTGCCACATTGTCAAGAAGAGGTGGTGGTAAGATGTCCACCAACTGGGCGATGTTCAACAGACCTTCCAATCTGCAACGGATTGTGCCTACGGTCCCCTTGTCTAGGAGACAAACATTGTCAAACATGTTGAACGAGTATGTGTGTGACACTACCAGCTTCTTAACCGACCCCTCTGTACCCTTTAATTACTGAGCTGTCTTTGTATGCCTTGGAGTTGCTGGCCTGCCCAGCTGCTAGTGTGACATCAGAGCGTGTTTTTAGTGCCGCTGGGGGAATTGTCACTGATAGAAGGTCACGGCTGACTACAGAAAATGCCGACAGACTCACTCTCATTAAGTTTAACAAGGACTGGATATCATCAAAGTTCTTAACCCTTCAGACGACAGTACCCAAACTAGAGGGACATTTTCAAATTTGTTACGTTTGGCTGAGTGCGGTTTAAACATTATGTCCTCTTCTGACACAAAGGATAAACAATGTGCCTCTGCTAAGAAGATTGGATAAATAATGTTCCTGCTACACTTGCTGCATGACAACAAAACTACACAATCAGTGTCCGTAATGTTACTTTAATAATGCATGCACTTGTGATGATTTTTGACCGTTGATTTATGTCAGACAATCCAATACAGTCTCTTGGCTGAATTTTTTAAGGCAACAAGCCTATGCCTGCATTGTGGGCATTTCTCAAACTGAAATAAAACATATAGTTTGGCTCAAGTGCCTTGCATAAAT
This sequence comes from Allobates femoralis, assembly GCA_033576535.1. Lineage (NCBI taxonomy): Eukaryota > Metazoa > Chordata > Amphibia > Anura > Aromobatidae > Allobates > Allobates femoralis. Next base: position 294,238,556 of record JARQOC010000005.1, read on the forward strand.
TTTAAAAATGTTGATCCCGCCCCTTGGGCTAATTTTTTGAGGCAACAAGCCTAGACCTGCATCGAATACGTTGCTTCTCCTATGCTCGCAGGACAAGCAAGAATATAGTATGGGCCACGCGCCCTCCTCAACTTCAAAATAGAGTTGATCCCGCCCCTTGGGCTAATTTTTTGAGGCAACAAGCCTATACCTGCATCGAATACGTTGCTTGTACTATGCTCTCAGGACAAGCAAGACTATATTATGGGCCACGCTCCCTCCTCTATATCTAAAAAGAGTTCATCAAGCCCCTTGGGCTAATTTTTTGAGTCAACAAGCCTATACCTGCATCGAATACGTTGCTTGTACTATGCTCTCAGGACAAGCAAATAGTATGGGCCACGCGCCCTCCTCAACTTCAAAATAGAGTTGATCTCGCCCTTGGGCTAATTTTTTGTGGCAACAAGCCTAGACCTGCATCGAATACGTTGCTTCTCCTATGCTCGCAGGACAAGCAAGAATATAGTATGGGCCACGCGCCCTCCTCAACTTCAAAATAGAGTTGATCCCGCCCCTTGGGCTAATTTTTTGAGGCAACAAGCCTATACCTGCATCGAATACGTTGCTTGTACTATGCTCTCAGGACAAGCAAGACTATATTATGGGCCACGCTCCCTCCTCTATATCTAAAAAGTGTTAATCAAGCCCCTTGGGCTAATTTTTTGAGGCAACAAGCCTATACCTGCATCGAATACGTTGCTTGTACTATGCTCTCAGGACAAGCAAATAGTATGGGCCACGCGCCCTCCTCAACTTCAAAATAGAGTTGATCTCGCCCCTTGGGCTAATTTTTTGTGGCAACAAGCCTAGACCTGCATCGAATACGTTGCTTCTCCTATGCTCGCAGGACAAGCAAGAATATAGTATGGGCCACGCGCCCTCCTCAACTTCAAAATAGAGTTGATCCCGCCCCTTGGGCTAATTTTTTGAGGCAACAAGCCTATACCTGCATCGAATACGTTGCTTGTACTATGCTCTCAGGACAAGCAAGACTATATTATGGGCCACGCTCCCTCCTCTATATCTAAAAAGTGTTAATCAAGCCCCTTGGGCTAATTTTTTGAGGCAACAAGCCTATACCTGCATCGAATACGTTGCTTGTACTATGCTCTCAGGACAAGCAAATAGTATGGGCCACGCGCCCTCCTCAACTTCAAAATAGAGTTGATCTCGCCCCTTGGGCTAATTTTTTGAGGCAACAAGCCTAGACCTGCATCGAATACGTTGCTTCTCCTATGCTCGCAGGACAAGCAGGAATATAGTATGGGCCACGCGCCCTCATCAACTTCAAAATAGAGTTGATCCTGCCCCTTGGGCTAATTTTTTGAGGCAACAAGCCTATACCTGCATCGAATACGTTGCTTGTACTATGCTCTCAGGACAAGCAAGACTATATTATGGGCCACGCTCCCTCCTCTATATCTAAAAAGAGTTCATCAAGCCCCTTGGGCTAATTTTTTGAGGCAACAAGCCTATACCTGCATCGAATACGTTGCTTGTACTATGCTCTCAGGACAAGCAAGACTATATTATGGGCCACGCTCCCTCCTCTATATCTAAAAAGAGTTCATCAAGCCCCTTGGGCTAATTTTTTAAGGCAACAAGCCTATACCTGCATCGAATACGTTGCTTGTACTATGCTCTCAGGACAAGCAAATAGTATGGGCCACGCGCCCTCCTCAACTTCAAAATAGAGTTGATCTCGCCCCTTGGGCTAATTTTTTGAGGCAACAAGCATATACCTGCATCGAATACGTTGCTTGTACTATGCTCTCAGGACAAGCAAGACTATATTATGTGCCACGCTCCCTCCTCTATATCTAAAAAGAGTTCATCAAGCCCTTTGGGCTAATTTTTTGAGGCAACAAGCCTATACCTGCATCGAATACGTTGCTTGTACTATGCTCTCAGGACAAGCAAATAGTATGGGCCACGCGCCCTCCTCAACTTCAAAATAGAGTTGATCTCGCCCCTTGGGCTAATTTTTTGAGGCAACAAGCCTAGACCTGCATCGAATACGTTGCTTGTACTATGCTCTCAGGACAAGCAAATAGTATGGGCCACGCGCCCTCCTCAACTTCAAAATAGAGTTGATCTCGCCCCTTGGGCAAATTTTTTGAGGCAACAAGCCTAGACCTGCATCGAATACGTTGCTTCTCCTATGCTCGCAGGACAAGCAAGAATATAGTATGGGCCACGCGCCCTCCTCAACTTCAAAATAGAGTTGATCCCGCCACTTGGGCTAATTTTTTGAGGCAACAAGCCTATACCTGCATCGAATACGTTGCTTGTACTATGCTCTCAGGACAAGCAAGACTATATTATGGGCCACGCTCCCTCCTCTATATCTAAAAAGAGTTAATCAAGCCCCTTGGGCTAATTTTTTGAGGCAACAAGCCTATACCTGCATCGAATACGTTGCTTGTACTATGCTCTCAGGACAAGCAAATAGTATGGGCCACGCGCCCTCCTCAACTTCAAAATAGAGTTGATCTCGCCCCTTGGGCTAATTTTTTGTGGCAACAAGCCTAGACCTGCATCGAATACGTTGCTTCTCCTATGCTCGCAGGACAAGCAAGAATATAGTATGGGCCACGCGCCCTCCTCAACTTCAAAATAGAGTTGATCCCGCCCCTTGGGCTAATTTTTTGAGGCAACAAGCCTATACCTGCATCGAATACGTTGCTTGTACTATGCTCTCAGGACAAGCAAGACTATATTATGGGCCACGCTCCCTCCTCTATATCTAAAAAGAGTTCATCAAGCCCCTTGGGCTAATTTTTTGAGGCAACAAGCCTATACCTGCATCGAATACGTTGCTTGTACTATGCTCTCAGGACAAGCAAGACTATATTATGGGCCACGCTCCCTCCTCTATATCTAAAAAGAGTTCATCAAGCCCCTTGGGCTAATTTTTTAAGGCAACAAGCCTATACCTGCATCGAATACGTTGCTTGTACTATGCTCTCAGGACAAGCAAATAGTATGGGCCACGCGCCCTCCTCAACTTCAATATAGAGTTGATCTCGCCCCTTGGGCTAATTTTTTGAGGCAACAAGCATATACCTGCATCGAATACATTGCTTGTACTATGCTCTCAGGACAAGCAAATAGTATGGGCCACGCGCCCTCCTCAACTTCAAAATAGAGTTGATCTCGCCCCTTGGGCTAATTTTTTGAGGCAACAAGCCTAGACCTGCATCGAATACGTTGCTTCTCCTATGCTCGCAGGACAAGCAAGAATATAGTATGGGCCACGCGCCCTCCTCAACTTCAAAATAGAGTTGATCCTGCCCCTTGGGCTAATTTTTTGAGGCAACAAGCCTATACCTGCATCGAATACATTGCTTGTACTATGCTCTCAGGACAAGCAAGACTATATTATGGGCCACGCTCCCTCCTCTATATCTAAAAAGAGTTCATCAAGCCCCTTGGGCTAATTTTTTGAGGCAACAAGCCTATACCTGCATCGAATACGTTGCTTGTACTATGCTCTCAGGGCAAGCAAATAATATGGGCCACGCGCCCTCCTCAACTTCAAAATAGAGTTGATCCCGCCCCTTGGGCTAATTTTTTGAGGCAACAAGCCTAGACCTGCATCGAATACGTTGCTTGTACTATGCTCTCAGGACAAGCAAATAGTATGGGCCACGCGCCCTCCTCAACTTCAAAATAGAGTTGATCTCGCCCCTTGGGCTAATTTTTTTGTGGCAACAGGCCTATGCCTGCATCGAAGACGTGGCTTGTACTAAGATCCTGCTGGAGCATGGCGAAGAGTCCCACTGTACGCTACGGAGATAACGCGTAGACGCGCTCTGTGGCAAGTAGACGTCCACTCCCAGCCTATCGCATCTGTGTTCCCAGTGTTGTTGCCATACCAAGTCATTAAGTAACCCCCCCACAAACACAGGCACTATTTATTTGTCAGCAACATTTGTATGTGCAGTCATGATTTTGCACATAATAACCAAGGTGCCTTCATGCGCCATGCGGGCCGTAAAGTACTTGCTAATGATGATGACTTTAAGCCCACCCACAAAAAAAACCTACACATCCATTCCCTGAAAAAAGACAGACACAAAGCAGTTTTTGTCAACTGGGTATTATTTCGCCATAATGGCAAAGATGTCAGAATTTTTTTTTTTTTTGTTTTGGTTATAACTTTGTAAAAACAAATAATAAGATAACAAAGAAATTGTGCAATGCACAGGAACAAAAAATAAACAAAAAAAAAAAAGGGGTCTACAGCTGGTGGTAGGTTGCCGCATCCTCCGGGCTTGCCTGTAACGTGGCACCATCACCCTGGTCGTTGAGGAGGTCCAGGGCCCCATGCAGTACCTCACCCAGTGGTTGGAAGCCTGTAGGCTGGGGCATCTGGGCCGGTTGGCCTTGGCTTGGTAGGCCCCTGATTGTTGGACACCACCTCTGGGTCACCACATACCTGTCCCGGGGTGTGGCCCTGTCCAGGATGTTTGATCTGCTGAGCTGCCACTCCTCCAAAAAAGTAAACACCTGCCCAGGGTGGTTTGGGGGCCTACACGCATCGAGGACAATGTGTATTGCTGACCATGCCCGTAGTCGTCTCTCGAATGGAATGTCATCCAAGAACGGTATGAGACTGCGGGCAAAGTCAGCACTACACTGTCCTCTGCGGTCTTGTGGTGCCCCCGGGATCAGAGCAGGGCTGCTGGGGTTCCAGTGACTCCCCACACTGCTGCTGGCAGTCGGCAGTGGAGGGCGCTGGTGTGGCCCTTCATCCTCCTCTTCTTGTATCTGCGGCCCCAAAGGTGGTGGCGGCGGCGGTGGTGGTGGTGGTGGTGGTGGTGGTGGTGGCGGAGGTGGAGGTGCTACTCCCTCCTCCTCATCTGGTGGGGGTTGAGGGCCTCCCTCCCCTCCTCAGGCAGCTCTGCTGGCGGGTGACGCCGCCGCCTCCGAAAGTGAGCAGCTCTGTGGGTAAATATAAAAAACATTTGGTGAATGGGTTGCGTTTGGAAACAAAACCATAGGCCAAACATAACATGTGCACGCTTTTTTGACTCAGTGTATCTGTGTATTCTGTGTCTTTTCATTGTTGCCCTTAAGATGGAATTGCAGCAAATAAATTAATGATATTTTTGGCTCATGCCTCAAACTATATTCTATGTGTGGGTAGTGTTGCTCCACGATTTTTTGCCATTACATTACAAATTTTAAAATTTGTCCGCACTATTACACTGTGCCCTGCCTTAGGCAGGACAGCTATGTAGTCACTTGAAGACATATTAGTGGCCACAACTATTGTTTAGACTTTTTGTGGAAACTTTGGCCCCTTTCACATCTCTGCGTTTGCTGCGTTTTGCTGCGTTTTGCTTCATTTGCGTTTTTTCCGCGTTTTTACCGCAAAAAACGCATGAAAACGCATGCGTTTTTGTCCCCATTGATTTTAATGGGAACGCATGAAAAACGCATGCAAAAACGCATGTGCGTTTGCAAAAACGCAAAACGCATGCGTTTTTTCAAACGCAGCCCAAAACGTTGTTTGCCACGTTTTGAGCTGCGTTTGCAAAAACGCATGCGTTTTGCGTTTTACCAAACGCACATGCGTTTTGACATGCGTTTTTCATGCGTTTTTCATGCGTTCACATTAAAATCAATGGGGACAAAAACGAATGCGTTTTCATGCGTTTTTTGCGGTAAAAACGCGGAAAAAACGCAAATGAAGCAAAACGCAGCAAAACGCAGCAAACGCAGAGATGTGAAAGGGGCCTTTATGTGGACAAAGCTATAGCCTGACACTGTGAGGCAAACACATTATTCAGGGTTGTTTGCCATCAGATGGACACAAAAACACACAGTGTGGACGGCCTTGGTCTCAATGCACATAACCCAGATCTATAGGGCAGGTGAGCAAGACAGGAAATGGAGTCATGCAGCATAGGTGACACATGAGCATTTGGCGTTAGTGGCCTACACTCCTTGTTGCTGCCATGTATGCTAATCAGGAATATCTTGGTAAATAAAACACACCAAACAGATGGCTTGGGATTTGAAACGACTGTAATGGACATAGAGTATGGGGTTGTTTTTGAGCAGCAGGTCACACATCGTTGGTGCCAAACAAGGTGGTATGCACAGATGGACAGTTTTAGTTATTCCAACGGGGCCGAACAAAAAACCGGGAGCAGCAAGGACAAACCTCGGGTTTCCTAAAGGACCTTGGACATAAAAGGCTGTTGCACTTAAAATATGGCCCTCTTTAGTTTGATTTAATACAGCATTAATACGCTATGTTTTCCGGAGGATTCGTAATGTGGCCATGAGTTAACGACAAAAAAACTAAAATTCACATGTGGGCCCTAATATCTACACCATCACCTTGCAGCCCCAAATAAACCCATGGGAAAACTGAACCACACATATTTGTAGTGATACAGGGTATGTTCTGAAATGTGTGTGAATGTGTCAACAATCTGGGATGGTGTACAAACAGTTTAGTGCAAAAGGGGTATATCCTTGCAACGGTATTTAGCCGAAAAAAACACCCACAACTAAATGTGTAGGGATGTATGTGGCCCTTATGAAAGTCGAGGCCATTAGGAACTGATACAAATGAGGCTTATGACAGGCAAACCAGACAGGGCCACACACCTTAGAGGCCATTGCAGGGAAGAACATGGCTTTGTTCCACAAACATGCCAACAATAATAGCTAATTGTGAGGTCACGGAACATTGTGTCTGACCACCCTGCAAAACATTGCTTATTTGTCCAAACGTCACAATGTGACTATAAATGTGTATGTCCTGGATCATTGCCAAAGGTAATAGAATTGTGTTGCACCAAGGCAGAAACAAACCCCAGTGTGGGTATGTAAACCAGCACACTCATTATAGAGCTTCATACGTACATTGTGTGCCCTCGTGGACAGGGTCCTCTCCTCTTGTACCTGTATGACCTGATTGTCTTCATGTACTGTTCTTTGTCGTTAACCCTTATCCTCATGTAAAGTGCCATGGAACCTAATGGCGCTATATAAATAAATAATAATAACAATAATAGTAAACAACAGTGCGGCAGACACATACCTTGGCATACGGGCCACCGGTTCCAGAAATGACAGCCGTTCATAGTGGCAATATATTATCCCGTGACCAGCTTCCGGGCCCCCCTCTATGATCCTCCGGTGTTGCCGCTTGAATTGGTCGTGGCAGCTCCTCCATCGCTTCATAATGTGGTCAACTGTGAAATGATTTCAAACCGGGTTTAGACCTCTTTAACATTTGAAACACTAAAAGTATGTGTAGAAATCAACAATAACATTTTAATCATGTTGTGTGTGTAATGTGTATACAAGGCACATGGAAACGACAGTGTGGAACATCATCAACAGCATTACGGACATTGAGCTCACGTGGCCACAATCACAAATGGGGCAGGGCACATGTCAACGCATAGAGAATGTAATAGTGCGGGCACCAGACTCCGCTCATTAGTGGTATTTATATACACCCAACCCCCTGGCCTTCAGAGCCAGGAGGAACAGCCCTTAAACTAAGTGTACTATTGTGACCCCATCCAAATATAGGCAACCATGCGACGGCGCATTATAACACATTGAGGGCCCTGTATACCCTACTATGGGGGCCCTGTATACCCACGGGGGCCCTGTATACCCACTGCTGGGGTCTTGTATACCCACGGGGGGGCTGTAGACCCTACTATGAGGGCCCTGTATAACCACTGGGGGCCCTGTATACCCAGTGCTGGGGACCTGTGTACCCACGGGGGGTCTGTATACCCTAATATCGGTGGCATATATACACACTGGGGGGGCCTGTATACTCTGCAGGTGGAGCTGTATACTCTGCTGGGGGGCTGTCTAACAGTGATAGCCGCTGTATACAAGGATGGCGGTCAATATGGTTTCCCACTTTTTTGGGGCTAAAGTAGGGGGGTGGGCTTATACACGGGTCGGCTTATACATGACTATATACGGTAAATGCAATATAACGTGTGAACACATTTAACTCACCCATATTGCTCTGCACATCATGGCCACAACGATGAAACGTTGGGAAAACGCCCTGTGCGATCTCCCTCCAGGCCGTAGTCCGCTGGACATTATCCCCATACGCAGGGTCAGTGGGCAGCCAAAGCAGGGGCCGAGCCTCCACCAGAGCAATTAATTGCAGGGTGTCGACAGGGGCCATGCTTCCTCGCTGTGACTTTCTGCGCGTCCAGCCAGGAAGCTCGAGTCGGCTTATTTCCTGTTTGCACAAAGCATGGGGTTTGCTGCAGAAAATCGCTTGCCTCGCCTCAAAGACATGCGAGTTTGACCTCGGAGACAGCAGCAAAATACAGTTGCGAGAGGGGCTTCTGACACGGCAATGCGAGCGCTTTCCGACACACATCTGCGATTTTTAAATCACACATTACTCGCTATTACTCGCTTCCCCATTCATTAACATTGGACTCGCTAGACTCGCAATGAGTAGCGAGTCCCGGGCTCGGACTCGCTAGAGTCAAGCGAGTCCGAGTAATTTAGGATTCGCCCATCACTAGTTGGGACCATCAGTTGTGTTGTGCAGAAGTCTGGTGGATACACAGCTGATAGTCCTACTGAATAGACTGTTAGCTGCTTTTTTCTTGCCATAATACAAATTCTAAGTAAAGAAAAATGAGTGGCCATCATTACTTTAAAAAATGAAAGTCAGTCAGTCCGAAAGATTGGGAAAACTTTGCAAGTGTCCCCAAGTGCAGGTGCAAAAACCATCCAGTACTACAAAGAAACTGGCTCACATGAGGACTGTCCCAGGAAAGAAAGACCTCTGCTGTGGAGGATAAGTTCATCCGAGTCACCAGCCTCCGAAATCGCAGGTTAACAGCAGCTCAGATTAGAGACCAGGTCAATGCCACACAGAGTTCTAGCAGCAGACACATCTCTACAACAACTGTTAAGAGGAGACTTTGTGCAGCAGGCCTTTATGGTAAATTAGCTGCTAGGAAACCACTGCTAAGGACAGACAACAAGCAGAAGAGACTTGTTTGGGCTAAAGAACACAAGGAACAGACATTAGACCAGTGGAAATCTGTGGTTTGGTTTGATGAGTCCAAATTTGAGATTTTTGGTTCCAACCACCGTGTCTTTGTACAATGCAGAAAAGGTGAACGGTTGGACTCTACATGCCTGGTTCCCACTGTGAAGCATGGAGGAGGAGGTGTGAGAGTGTGGGGGGGTTTTGCCTGTTCTAAATGCTCCTGTTCTTTAAAATTTGAAATTTGAGTTTTTTTGGTTCTGCACTTCTTCATTTCTGAGATATGGCCTATCTTTTTTGCATATAAATATAGCCTTTTTAGGCAAGGGGGTGTGGCCCAAACATCTTCTTGAGGATCACAACTGCTTGGCTGTTAAAAAAATTGCGCAATTTTGGTGGTATGAACACGGCCTTACAGACCTGTTCACTTTGTGCATGGATCATTTGTAAATGTCTAATTAGTGTTCTTGTTTTGCAAGATGAGGGAGTGTCCCCACCCCTTCTTTAGTGAGCCATGCACATAAAAAGCTGTTTCTGCACCATGTCCATATTGAACTAATATGACTGTTCTAATATGGGTTACCTTGACATTGGTAGAGCGGCTTCGTACATTTTTTGCAAAAAACGTATTAACTAAATACCCTGTTATTGACACTGTTTTTTATCAGCACTTGCTTCTTACTATTAACCTTTACAGCAGAGTATGTTTACACGTTTGTATTACTGCTTTTTTGTGATCTAGTTTTCGGGTGGTGTGAACACAGCCTTATAGACCTGCTCACTTTGTGCACGGCTCATTTGTAAATGTCTAGTTAATTTTATTGTTTTGCAAGATAAGGGAGTATCCCCACCCCTTCCTTAGTGAGCCATGCGCATAAAAAGCCGTTTCTGCACCGTGTACATATTGGACTCTGGTCTGTCTGCATCCTGCATCTATAAGTACTGTATACATGATGAGGTTTTAAATGCATTAGATAGGGACTACTCTAATATGAGTTACCTTGAAGTTGGTAGAGTGGCTTCATACATTTTTTTGCAAAAAAGGTATTAACTAAATACCCTGTTATTGGCACTGTTTTTTATCAGCACTTGCTTTTTACTATTATCCATCATGGCAGAGTATTTTTACACGTTTGTTTTACTGCCTTTTTGTGATCTAGTTTTCTGGTTGTGTGAACAGGGCTTTACAGACCTGTTCACTGTAGGCATGGCTGAATTGTAAACGTCTAATTTCTGAGATATGGCCTATCTTTCTTGCATATCAATATAGTCTTTTTAGGCAAGGGGGTATGGCCCAAACATCTATGTGGGCATCTTCTTGAGGATCACAACAGCTTGACTGTTAAAAAAATTGACTGCGCAAAAAGGATAAGAACACAGAGGCACAGAGACATTAAAAAGCACAATAACATTGCATTGTTCCTAATAACTACATTTATAACAGGTAAAAAAAATTACATATTTATTGCAGGTGACTGGTTCTCATAAGACAGTAAAAAAAGGAATTTATGATTCTGGTTTAAAAAAATAACTGCTTAATTACCTGCATGTTAACATTTCTGATTAAATGAGTTGAATGATACTGGTGGTGTTTTCCAAACCCAGTTCCACTTGTTCCATAGTTTGTCTGTGGTAAATCGGTTCACTTGAGTTGGATTAAGCTAATAAGATTCAAGGTCAGAGTAGTCTGGTGGAATCCACACCTAACCCCACTCTTCCTGACTAATATGTGTAGTGAAAGTGAGATTTATAGCTTTATTTTTCACACATAGAAATAATATTGCACATGAAGGAGTTTATTTTAATTCAACAATAACTTAATATATTGTCATGGTGGCAATGTAGAAGGGGTAGGGGAGGTGCCAGGGTGTCACGATGGTCTCTCTTACTTTGGAGACTTGTGACAGGTTTTGGACCTGTGTCTCATTTCTGTATTGAGACTTCATTTTAAATGTTTTTCTTTCCTTTGGTAGTGTAGAGGTTAATGAATGTCAATTTCTGTTGCTAGCAAAGCTCCGTAGTTCTCATCCCAGGTGTGGCTACTTTGTGATCACTAACATCTCCTTTATATGGTTGCATGGTCCAACATTCCTTGCTGGTGATTGAACTCCATTCCTGGCCTAATAACCTGAGGTGAAGGAGCTACTCTGGAGAAGCTGACCATTGAAAAGCTGCCTGTTGCCTAGGAGTGTGGCAACAGGCATGAAGTTATTTCCCTGTCTGTCTTTCCTTCCCTTCTTGTTGATAGTAGTGCAGTGGTTGGGACTAGTGCCCATGACGGCCATCTCCCTACTGAGGGTTAACATCAGGGCCAGGGAGGGACTAAGTACCCTGCTCGGCGAAGGGGTGAAAGTGTCACGATGGTCTCTCTTACCTGGGAGACTTGTGATTGGTTTGAGACCTCTGTTTCATTCCTTTACTGAGTCTCCATTTTAAACGTGTTTCCTTCCTTTGGCAGTTCAGGAATTAATGTCAGTTTTCTGCTGCTAGCAGACTCCTTAGTTTCCATACCAGGTGTGGATACTTTGTGATTACTCCCATGCCCTTTATATGGTCACATAGTTCCAGCATCCTTTGCTGGTGATTGAACATTCATAGCCAAACTTCCTGAGGTGAAAGAGGTTTTCTGGAGAGCTGACTCCTGCTAATTCATCTGCTGCACAGGAGCAAGGCAGCAGGCCTGAAGTTGCCATGTTGTTTCCCTGTTTGTCTCCCCTTCCTTCTTGTCTTCTTTCTTGCAGTGGTTGGGACTAATGCTCCCGCCGGCCATTCCCGATTGAGGGCTAACATCAGGGCCAACAAAGGCCTAGGTATCCTGTTCGGCAACAAGTTGAAAGAATTCATATAGGGACATTAGGGAGATCAGGGCACAGCTGCAGATGAGTGCAAGAGGTCACCTCTCCTGAGTTCCTTTTGAGCAGATCCTTCTGCTGTATTTGTCCCCCCTAGGTGTCTGCCCGAATCATTGTTTTGTGTTGTGTGCCGGACATAGGGAGGGACGGTAGGGAGATCAAGGCACAGCCGCAGGTGAGTGTAGGAGGCCTCCTTTCCCCATGAGCAGGACCCTCCGTTGTATTTGTGCCCCTGGTGTTTCCCCTGTCTCTTGCTTTGTGTAGTGTGCCAGACACTGTTGGTCTGTGCGCCACTGTCACGCACTGTATCCGGACGCACTATAATCCGTGGCGTGACACAGGGTCTTTTTAATACATACAGTTGTGGTCAAAAGTATTGACACCCCTGCAATTCTGTCAGATAATACTCAGTTTCTTCCTGAAAATGATTGCAATCACAAATTCTTTGGTATTATTATCTTCATTTAATTTGTCTTCAATGAAAAAACGCAAAAAGAATTGTCCTAAAGCCAAATTGGATCTAATTCCACACCAAACATATAAAAGGGGGTGGACAAAAGTATTGACACTGTTAGAAAAATCATGTGATGCTTCTCTAATTTGTATCAAAGAAGTCCGACCTCTGGGCACTGGGGTCTGGGTAGTGGGGGAGATAGAAAGAGAGGGCGCAAATCTAAGTGTAGATTATATAGTATAATGATAGATAATAGGTTTTTTTGCTCACCCTTTTGATGTCTTTACTTTCTCGTGTAACAATTCCTTATGTGGTCACTTGATTTACGTATCTGAGGAAGGCTTATCCCTACTGTAAAGCCGAAACGTCTTGTATGTTCTCCAATATATACTGATGGAATAAATTACCTCTCTAATTTGTGTATTAACAGCGCCTGTAAGTTACCTGTGGCACCTAACAGGTGTTGGCAATAACTAAATCACACTGGCAGCCAGTTGACATGGATTAAAGTTGACTCAACCTCTGTCCTGTGTCCTTGTGTGTACCACATTGAGCATGGAGAAAAGAAAGAAGACCAAAGAACTGTCTGAGGACTTGAAAAACTAAATTGTGAGGAAGCATGAGCAATCTCAAGGCTACAAGTCCATCTCCAAAGACCTGAATGTTCCTGTGTCTACCGTGCGCAGTGTCATCAAGAAGTTTAAAGCTCATGGCACTGTGGCTAACCTTCCTAGATGTGGACGGAAAAGAAAAATTGACGAGAGATTTCAATGCAAGATTGTGCGGATGGTGGATAAAAAACCTCGACTAACATCCAAACACGTTCAGGCTGCCCTGCAGTCTGAGGTTACAACAGTGTCAACCCGTACTATCTGTTGGTGTCTGAATGAAAAGGGACTGCTTGGTAGGATACCCAATAAAAAAGGATAAATAGGGAGCGCACATAGGGCGTTATCTTCTTAATAAATAGTCCAGTCCCCCCAATCGGTGTGACTCACCTGCGGTGGTTGTGAGAGCCACAACAAACTGAGAGAGCCTGGTAATGGTCGCTGCAGGAGCCCACTGAAGATAAATGATTTCCACCGAAGAAAGAGCTGGGCTTTGTAGTCCGCGCTGACCTCAAGAAACTTCCAGTCCAGTAAAGGGTTAATCAGGTTCTGGTTTATTTGCCTACGCGTTTCGTGGCTTTAAATCTGCCACTTCATCAGGGCTCTGAAAAGAACACGGTCCCTACAGTCAACCGCAGATTTGCCAGGTAATAAAAGTGATTATTGCACTTTACAGAATCTCTAAAGGGAAAGAGAGGGATAGCTTGAAACCTTATAGGAAGGTGCAGGGACAGGTTTTTAGAGACTGGGGACTGATTTGGACGGGTCAGGTTCCCTTTAAGAGAATACAATATCCTGTTTTCTCTTTGTTGGACAACTCTTCTTCACATAAATTAAATTTTATTATATGTAACATGGCTATCAAAACAAACTATTTTGGCATAACTAAAGATAAGACCTTGTCAAATTACTTGCTTCATGGGTCGACTAATGCATTGTAATACGGCCCAGTCTTTCCAAAATGATATTATTTCATTACACCATAGTAAATTGAAAGCAGGAAGCAATGATTCTGTCTGAGGCAACAGTGTGACTAGGGAAATTAAATATCCACCTCATTTAATGACTTCCAAGACTGCACTGCAATATATTAGTGTAAAATGATCATCAGTGTCTGAATGATCTGTGTTGAACAACATGACAGTTTACATTTCATCACAGCTTGCTTATCATTTCATTATGATCTCTTCTGCCATGAAGTTTTAGCTTCTACTTTATTAGTGAACACTCACAAACAGGAGATGAGAACTTGGATGCCTTTGTAATTTCTCCTAATTTTTTATGCGTTATGAGCTCACTGTGCTTCTGATTGTATTTTGCCATGGTAATTCACAGAATGAGCTTCTGCATAGAAAGATTCATACAAATTTCCTAGAACAACATTTGGAAAAAGATGTACACATTACAAGCACTAGCTGACCTTATTTTGATTTCAAACCAAAAAATAGGATGCCACATTACAGGGGACTTTATTCATGCACAAAAATGCTTGGGCAGGCAACCAAACCAAGCTAGTGATGGCATATTGTGTGCAGGGAATAAAAAAAGTAGGGCATGGAAAAGTGTCCTTTATGCAGAGTCAAATGAGTGGAAAAGACCAAATGTAAATAAGAGTCCTCTGTCTCATAATAATGTATGTGTAATTGCACACCATGTGTAGAAGGCTGACAGCTGTTAATAAGGCTTCGCCTGGGTTCACACTTGGTCATCCCTTGTTCTCAATACCTGATACGTTTTTTTAGGGTGCCAATTGTGCCTCCTGTGCACCTGGGCATTTTTTGGACTTTGCAATTTTTTCCCCAAAAAAATAGCGTTTTTTGGGTCCAGTAATAAAGCTGACACCATTTCAGTCACAATTGAGTGCACCATCAGGTTTCAGCATCCGGTTTTGGACTTAGAGCAAAAAAGTGAAAAAAACTGATGCCAATAACGGAATCAAGGCCAATAAAGGATCAACTGTTACCCCAGATAAGCTTTGCACAAGTCTTCACCCTTAAACCTAATACAGTGATACCTTGGTTTTTGTCAATAATCCGTCAGAAAACTATCGACGAAAACAGAGGCAACGATTTCCATAGGAATCAATGTTAAATGAATTAATTGGTTCGAAACACTGAAAAAGATCTACAAAAAAACCCATTTCATAGTGAATGAAGATAGCGGTTAATGATAGAATCACTCAGAAATGACTGTAAAAGGTATATAAAGCATTAATTTAAAGAAAAAATATACATTTATTATGTTATTTTATTTTTTAAAAAGCTCTTTTTGGTGTATGGGAGAGGCCAAGGAGGGGAGAGTGGGGTGCACATTTTATTTTTTGGAAGGAGAGTCACATTTTTATGGGTGAATTAGTACTGATGTACGGACAAAAAACGATGAAAACCGAAACCGATGATATTCGAAGTCAACGAAAACCGAGGTATCACTGGATAGGGATTTTAACATAGCTTCCTGTGTTACATCCACAAAGTGGCTGCTGACCAGTGAAACTAGCTGACAGATATATAAAACAGAAGGATAAGGTCTGATACAGAATTGTGAGAAAGTTGTATAGTCAGAAATATGGGCCAAGGTCAGGAACTAATAACCAGGAAATACTAAAAGCAAGCCTTAGGTTAGGGTCACACTTGTTACCCCGGGGGCTCGGGCTAAAGACTTAGAGTTTTGCAGCAGAAACGCAGTGCTACCGCCATGGTAGCACCGCGTTTACACTGCCCATACTCACCTATGGAGGCCTCACCTCTAACGCGACATCTTTGCTTGCGTTTGGAAATACCGTGACATTACCATCTGATGCAGGTGTTGATGTTGCGTTTGGGGCGGGGCCTCCTTAGATGAGTATGGGCAGCGTAAACGCGGTGCTACCATGGTGGTTGCACCGCGTTTATGCTGCAAGACTCTAAAGGAACCGTCACACGCGGAAATTTTGCTAGCAATTTTACTGGCAATTTGCTGGTTGCTGTGAAATCATGGACACATTGTTACATTTGTACACGGCAGCAAAATAGAACAATGTGTCCATGATTTTACTGCAACCAGCAAATTGCCAGTGAAATTGCTAGCAAAATTGCCCCGTGTGACGGTACCTTTAGAGTCTTTAGAACGACCCCACGGGGTCTGCATTCTCCTAAATGCAGAATTTTTATAATTCGCTACCACGATGACACAGCAAAATAATGGCTAATGACCATCATAGCCTTCAAAATGAGAGAAAAAAAATCCTTATATTCAAACCTTCAGTCCCTCCGCAGCACCCATCCGGCCCTCACTGCATGTCTGTATCAGAAATCCCCATGGCTCTGATGCTGTCTTTGGACAACTGGAGGGTTTTCCACAAGCGATAGTGTCAGCTACTTGTGTTTCTATGCAGCTCCACACTCCATTCCAGACAAGGGGAGGCCGTTTCATGTTAGCGCTGCCTGACTCGTCCGAGTAGCTCGCATGTCACTCGGACTGTGTGTTTCCGGCCATATTTGCAGTATTCTTCCAAGTATAGTTAAACGCTCAAAACATCCACCAAGTATCCAAGCTACTGGGCATTAACATGGGCCAAGATGTTAAACTCTTGGTATAACATATAAACATGTTTTTTTTTAATTTCATTTAATTTTCATCATATTAATGTGGATTGCTGACTAACCTACTTCACCGCCAAACAGACTTTCTTCACCGCCCTGATCTCCTCACTATCCAACAACCCAAAGAAATTCTTTGACACCTTTCACTCTCTCCTCAATCCTAAAGTGCAGGCCCCAATAACTGATCTCGGGTGACCACTGATGATCAGGCTTCTTACTTCACTAAGAAAATAGAAAGCATTCATCAGGAAATCAACTCTCAACCTCAAAGCGCCGTTGCTCGTATCTCTCCCCACATGTCCTCTGGCTCACTCTCCACATTTGACCTAGTTACAGAAGACGAAGTCTCCAGGCTCCTTTCTTCCTCTCATCCTACTACATGCACCACTGACCGCATTCCCTCACACCTACTCCAATCTCTCTCTCTAGTCATTTCTACTCACCTAACCAAAATCTTCAATCTCTCCCTCTCTAGTGGCATCTTCCTCTCCTCCTTCAAACATTATATCATTACTCCATTATTAAACAAAAATTCTCTTGACCCATCCTGCACAAATAACTACAGACCAGTCTCCAATCTCCCCTTCATCTCTAAACTTTTGGATTGCCTGATCTACTCCCACCTCACCCGTTACCTCTCCACTCAGTCTCTTCTAGACCCATTATAGTCTGGTTTCCACACCCTACATTCTACAGAAACTGCCCTCATCAAAGTGACCAATGACCAACTGATGGCAAAACATAATGGTGACCACTCTCTGCTTATCCTTCTTGACCTCTCTACAGCCTTTGACATTGTTGACCAACATCTCCTACTCACTATGCTGCACTCCATTGGCATAAAGGACACTGCTCTCTCCTGGTTCTCTTTCCGACCACTCTTTCAGTGTATCATTTGCTGGCTCCGGGATGCTCTACCTCAAGAAATTAGGACTATCCACAATTTACATAGTTTTAGGCTCTCCCTAAAAACACATCTTTTCACAGCGGCCTATCATTCTCCCTAATCGAAAGTCATTTAGACATAGGTTATCCACTACTTCCCTGAACATATCTGTCAAGCTCCATCAGACCCAAAAGCTCTACACAGATTGGCTGGTGGCCACTTACTCCACTCTTATTTATTCCACACTTTCTCATATGGTTGGACCATGATTGTAAATAATCACCTGTACTTTGTGTCACCCCCACCTTATTGTCGATTGTAAGCTCTTGTGAGTAGGGCTGTCATTATTTATTTTTTTCCCAACTGTTGTATGTTCCACAACTGCTTCTTAAGACTGTTTGTATATAAATCTCTGAATTGTTAAGTGCTGGAGAATATGTTGGCGCTATATAAAGATTATTATTATTATTATTACTAACCCTAGATCCACTCACATGTGTAGTGATTTAGTCTTTTCTTTAACCATTTAGGAAACATACATTCATTTTACATCACTTGCCCTTTGTTGCTAGCCTGTTTTTCACCATGAACAGGTAAGTTTGTCTCAATCTGTAGTCCCAATCACATTTGTCCTTCATATAAGCGACAGGTTCTGACACACATTTATCTAATGGTGGGTTTACACACACCAATTTCTGTGTCCAATATCTGAACAGATCTCTGGTTGCAGTGAAATCATGGATACATTGCTCCATTTTGTGGCTGTGTACAACATGGAGCAATGTATCCATGATTTCACTGCAACCAGAGATTGGTTCAGATATTGGACTCAGAAATTGGTGTGTGTAAACCCACCATAAGTTTCCCATGACAAAATCTTCTCCTGCAAGCTCAATCTGCGCTTTATATTTACATTTTTTTGCTTTTTCTTACACCCAATAAAACTTTCTTTGCAAGACACTGGTTTTAACTCTATTGAGAGTACTCATTTTCTTTATATTAGGTCATCCCTGTCTGTATAGTGTAGCACAGTGTGTCACTTTCAGGTATTGAACTTTGTGTAAAACACAGTCCCAATGACTGCACTGATCCGAAACACTGATAATAGCGGCATCATTTTTTTCCCCATGTTTAGATATGGAGCATGTGATTAGGCTTCTGGACAAAAAAGGACAGCTGGGGAGTACCAAAAGTCCCAGCCACACTAATGTAAAACAAGATCAAGCTTCCATACCAGAGCATTGTCCGCTGTGCCACATAGGCACCGGGCTGAGGAGAGGGTTCTGACATGGACGGAGCAGTATGTAGACTCTACCACATCTCAGCCATTCTTTGATATACGTAGCCTATTGGATGTTTTGACAACATAAGACTAATTATTTTCTTCAGAGACGTTCTGAAAAAATATAATAATTGATTCTCATAGAAAGCAAAATGCTAATGTTAAAGAGGACCTGTCACCAAACCAGGCATCGTGATCTAATTACAGCACTGGATGCAGCATGTCTGCAGTATGCAGACAAGGGGTCACCCAGCACTTGAGCAGCCCGGTACCCCGAGATAATACACTTAGGAAACTTACATGCTCCAGCCATTAAGGAGGTGGCTAGGGGCTGCAGCTAAGGGCAGATTCACACCCCCTGCATGTGTAATCTACCCACCGCTGCCAATCATTCTCTCCCTGTCTGCAGCATTTAAACAGTTTTTTTTTTTCTCTCCCGTGTAGCCCCGGGGCTGCTCAAGTGCTGGGTGACCCCTTGCCTGCATGCTGCAGACATGCTGCATCCAGTGCTGTAATTAGATTACCATGCCTGGTTTGGTGACAGGTCCTCGTTAAGCTCTAAGACATTAAGGGATGTCAAATTTAATTAAAAAAACAAACTGACAAAAATACAAACAAAATAGCACATGTACTAGTAAAACTGATTTTAGTTTTGCAAAGTTTAGTGACTAATTTATATTTACTTACAGCGGTCTTAGCCTTGTTTTGCAATCAGGAAGAAAAGTAACAATTTCATATTGTTGTCATTTTGAATTAACATCTCAAACTAATCATTAATTGCCAATTTTGCACCCGAATCATTGGTACTTTTACAAATCGTGTCTACAAACATAGTACACTGGCAATGTTTCTTATGTCAATAAAACGTAACTAACCAAACTTTTATTGTTACGCTAATTTTTAAAATATTAATATTTGTCCATTTTGATAGTGTAGACATCCCTGTTAAACTGTCACTATTGTTTCAACAAACTTCAAATTTTAATGTTTTACACTCCCTGACAGAAGTTATGTCTCTTATCCATGTTATGTGAATAAAAGGTTATAACCTGACGTTAAATTCATCCATTGGTTGTATAAATTACTCTTTTGAAAAATGAAACCCTCCGAAATGTGGTTTAGGTTAAGAAAATAAATTGGCATCAATGCTGAAATATTGATCATTTAACGAACACAGAATAGTCAGAATTTGGCAAGACAAAAGTTTTGTCACCTGGTCATATAATGCACCCAATCCCAGTTTACATCCTCACCTGTGCTCAGTAAATGATCGGTTAATTAGTGGGTGTGTATATAAAGAAACCCAGCACCCCAGACCTTCACTTGAACTGCAACTTAAGCTCTGACAGCATGCCAAAAATCAACCCTGCGACCAAAGCCTTGATTATCAAGAGGCTGAAAACAGATCCACTGCAGAGGTGGCTGGCACCTTTCATGTGTCTTAGCGTCAAGTACAAAGAATTAAAAAAAGATTTGAAGAGACTGGAGATGTGTTTGACAAGCCCAGGTCTGGCAGACTCTGCAAGACAACTGCTCAGGAGGAACGTTTGTTGGTTAGAAAATCCAAAGCAAGCCCCTCTTCCACTACAGCAGAGCTCCAACAGGCCTGGTCACCTCAAGTCCCTGTGTCAACTAGAACAGTTTGTAGGATTCTGTCTCGAAATGGCCTCCATGGTCGAATCAGTGCCCATAAGCCAGCACTAAACAAAAGGCAAATAAAAAACTGTGTGGCATTTGCAAAGTCCCACAGCCTGCTAAACAGATGGACGCTGGAAAAGTTGCAGAAGGTGGATTTCTCTGATGAATCTTCAGTAGAATTACACCACAGCTGCCGCAAATACTGCAGTAGACCTACTGGAGCCCATATGGATTTAAAATACACACAGAAAACAATTAAATTTGGTGGTGGAAAGATCATGATCTGGGGTTACATTCAGTATGGGGGTGTGCAAAACATTTGCAAGGTGGAAGGCAATATCAATAGCCTAAAATATCAAGACGTATTAACTACTTCTTAAATTTCAAATTATAAAAGGGGTCAAATTCTGCAGCAGGATGGTGCTCCTTCTCATACATCAATCTCTATAACAAAGTTCCTCCAGGCAAAAAAGATCAAGGTGCTCAAGGACTGGCCAGCCCAGTCACCAGACATGAACATCAGTGAGCATGTTTGGGGTAGATTGAAAGAGGAAGCTTGGAAGACAAAACCAAAGAATCTAGATGAACTCTGGAAAGCATGTAAGACTGCATTCTTTGCTATTCCAGATGACTTCATTAATAAATTGCATGAATCATTGTTGAACCGCATGGATGCAGTCCTTGAAGCTCATGGAAGTCACACAAAATATTAAATATGACTCTAATAGCACCACAACTTCATTCACCAATGTTATGCAACATATATTTGTATTTTAAGTAAATTATTTGTTTGAAAATCACATTACTTTCTGTGGGCGACAAAACTTTGGTCTTGCCAAAATCTGACCATTCTGTGTTCATTAAATGATCAATATTTCAGCATTGATGCCAATTTATTTTCTTAACCTAAACCACATTTCAGAGGGTTTCAGCTTTCAAAAGAGTAATTTATACAACCAATGGATGAATTTAACATCAGGTTATAAGCTTTTATTTACATAATATGGATATAATGACATGCCCACAAATTGCTGAAATGAAGGAGCAGAAATTTTGGTCAAGTTATCCTTAAAAACAAGATGAGTTAACGATGTAGGATTCAGAGACTTCCATTGAGTCTTCATATTCAATGTTGAATCATTTGAATCAAAGCTAAAATGCACATTGCCCCTACGTCCTAGCTGTCAGGACTCAGGAGCAGTCTTATCATTGGAATACTCACAATCAGTACTACTGACATGACAAAGGTTATTGAATTATTGAATGCTTTTGAATTAAATAGAAAGGTTCTTAAGTCCAAGTTAATGAAGTTAAAGTTCATCTATTGTTTGTTAGATAATTGATTCTTTTCTTTAATAGATTTATCCTTTATTTCTTTCTTCTTACTTCTTCTGCATACATCTGCTTACCTTTAGACAAATACTGTCATGAGGGTCTCCCTTGCTTGGAAGATGTGTTATAGGCTTGGGATCTAGAGCTCCCGTCACACTAAACGAAATCGCCAGCGAGATCGCTGCCGAGTCATAAATTTTGTGACGCAACAGCGACCTCAACAGCGATCTCGCTTTGTGTGACACTTAGCAGTGACCAGGCCCCTGCTGTGAGATCGCTGGTCGTGTCGGAGTCGCCGGACAATGTTTTGATCATTGGGGTCCCGCTGGGCAGCGTGCATAAGTGTGTTTGACAGGGACAATGACCAACAGTCTCAATACTACAGGTCTGAGAAACAGGGTCCCAACAACCTCCATATCATTCCGGATTGTTGCTGCGTCACTGGTGAGATCTGACTGTTTGACATCTCACCAGCGATCCCGACAGCGAAGCACCAGCGATCCCGGCAGGATGGCGATGGGGGAAGGAATCCGTTTGGGGATGTTAAGGAGCTAAGAGTACAAACTCAGGTTAGTGTCAGGAAGTGTCCTTTCTCCCCTCCCCGTACGGCTAGGACCTTTCTCCCCTTAACCATCCTTGTTGTTATCCTTTGTGTTGTGCAATGTGCTGGGAGTCGTTTATCCCGTGACAAATACTTTGAGTTTCTTTAGGGCCACACATATGACTACCATGTGCATTCTCTATACTGTAAAATACCTTGGTTACATTTGGTATTATCCTAATTCTGTAACCAACTTCAACCTGTTACCTACATTAGACGTACTTGGTGCGTCATGAATACCTGTCTTTTCCGACACATAATGCTGTGATCGTACTGACCTGATGAATAAGGCTATCAGTTATGCAGCAAGGTGAAGAGCATAAAAATAGTAGTTAAGGTTTATTCTGCAACTGCTTCTGATTAGTTTATTCTGCCTCCCAAAGATCATAGTACAGAGTGGCTCACATTTACAGACATATGAAAAAGTTTGGGCACACCTCTTAATCTGATTCAAATAATGTTTATTAAAGTTTTCAAGATAACAAGAAAATCAGATCAAATCATATAAAGATAGAATATAACACAGTATATGGGGTTAAGACACATTTGAGTAACAAATAAAACAAGTTAGGAATACAAAAAAAACCAAAATTGTCTGAAGAGTATAAATATTAATAGCAGTCCCAAGATAATCATTTTATTAAACAGTACTATCTTTAGATTAAGTTATCATCTATTATAAAATAATATATGATCTTAGCAAAACAAAATAAAATCAAAACAAATATAACTAGCTACCAGCCAGAAAAAGAAGCAAGTAATATATATAACAACAAATCAAAGAAAATAAAGGAGTTACCAAACACCAACACGAAATAAGATTAAATATGTCAAAAATGTCTGTAATATAAAAGGTATATTATACACATATATGGCGCAAGGAGAGATAAACAGCCCCTATAGAGTGCCCAGGCACCAACAACTATTTCTGCAAGTCATAAAAGTAAATAAGCTTTTACCAATGTCAATGGAATATGGGATCTACTTTGCTATAAATTTTGTCCAGAGGTCCCACTTATTATAGAATTTATGTAGAGCACTGTGTTTCATTGAGTAAACAAACTCTAATGACTTTTGCACATTTATAGTCTCAATGATGTCCTGTACAGTAGGAACCACAGGCTGCCTCCAATAAAGAGCTATAGAGCTTTTAGCTGCCACTAGAATATGAATTAACAGTGGTCTACAGGTTTGTGGAAACTTGTCAATTTCAAACAAAAGAAATACCAATTCTGGAGTAATTTCAATATTAAGAGCAAATACTGAATTAATCAATACCTGAATTTCTTGCCAAAAGTTACGTATATATGGACATGTCCAAAATATATGGTACATATCACCAAGTTTTCCACAAAGTCTCCAACATTGATCAGAATTATTATGGTCAATAATATGCAATTTAAATGGAGTCATATACCAATTAGTAAGAATCTTGTAATGCGATTTCCATAAAAGAGACACATGCTATATTTTTATAGAAAATAGATAAGGATGTTAATACTTTTTCCTCAAACTGAGAATCCGTAGACTTAAACTTATTTTTCCAAACATCAATGAATTTTAAAGAACAAGGTTGTGTGTCTTCATTGAAGATCACATAAAAATTTTTAGTTTTCCATTTATGCAAATGCTCTGAATTTTTCAAAATGGTCATAATATTACTTGGAAGATGTAAATCAACAGTAGACTTGTTCAAAATTTTTTCTAATAGCTTCCAAGTTTTCTTTTCCGTTGTTTTAAGATTAAATTGTTTGGCCAAAAAGTTCGAATGATTTTAACTCACCATTAGTAAATAAATCTGCAATATTTTGAATACCCTTGGATTTCCAAGTATCAAAATGAAGTCTAGATGAAAATGCCCCTAGAATGTCTACTGTCATCCAATCAATACTTTCAGGTGGGAATGTTTTCCTAGAAAGAACTGCAAATTTCCTCCACACTTGAATCGTAATCCTAGTAGTGACCTCCTTAGGTAGTCGCTTGGCAATGTCACACAAATAAGCCACCACCAGGTCAGTAAATTTAGCGTTAAGCCTAGGTCTCACATAACGATATCGGTAACGATATCGTCCTATTTGTGACGTAGGAATGATATCCTTACCGATATCGTTGCGTGTGACTGATAGCAGCGATCAGGCCCCTGCTGTGAGGTCGCTGATCGTTGCACAGGGCTCCTGACCATTTTTTGGTCGTTGGCCCCCCCGCTGGTCACCACACATCGGTGTGTGTGACCGGCGGGGGCAGCGATCAGCGACCTGTCAGGATCCCCCGCCATGTCACAGCGCCGCACAGCAGTGCTGTAACATGACATCCAGGGTGACAAGCGGGCTTAGAGACCCGCTTGTTTACCATGGTTACCGGCACCCGCCCGCTTCCGGGTTGCGGGGAGCGAGCGGGTGCATCCTCTCCTATCCTGTCCCTCACTATTCTCATCTCTCCCTGCTATTTCCCTGTTCCCTACTCTATCCCCTATCCTAAACCCTAATCCTATCCCTCTCCTTGTTCTAAATAAAGAAAATCCGCCCAGAGGCTCACCGGCATCAGAGGCTCCCATACCGGCATCTCTGTAATGGAGATCTCAGGGGTAAAGGACCTGTAATGAGGTCACAGTCATGTGACCGGCCTATACTGTACAGTATAGGCCGGTCACATGATACTGACCTCATCATAGGTCCTTTACCCCTGAGATCTCCATTACAGAGATGCCGGTATGGGAGCCTCTGATGCCGGTGAGCCTCGGGGGGGATTTTCTTTATTTAGAACAAGGAGAGGGATAGGATTAGGGTTTAGGATAGGGGATAGAGTAGGGAACAGGGAAATAGCAGGGAGAGATGAGAATATGAGGGACAGGATAGGAGAGGATGCACCCGCTCGCTCCCCGCAACCCGGAAGCGGGCGGGTGCCGGTAACCATGGTAAACAAGCGGGTCTCTAAGTGCAGGAGAGACCCGCTGTTACCATGGTTACCAGCGTCCGTCCGCTCCCAGGAT
The DNA here is from genome assembly GCA_033576535.1 of Allobates femoralis. NCBI lineage: Eukaryota > Metazoa > Chordata > Amphibia > Anura > Aromobatidae > Allobates > Allobates femoralis. The sequence continues at coordinate 294,263,831 of JARQOC010000005.1, forward strand.
GCAGGGAACGAGCGGACGCTGGGTACCAACGATCTGGCTGCCCAGAGGTCGCTGGTGAAGTCTGTCAGTGTGACAGCTCACCAGCGACCTGATAACGATGTGTCAACGATGCATCAACGATGCTGATCGTTGTCGGCATCGCTGACACATCGTTATGTGAGACCGGGGCTTTAGGGAAATTCAACTCCTCCAGAGCCACCCAAGTAGGTTTAGCCAAAGAACTCCAAAATTTCTGACTCAACTTAACAACATTGGCTTGCTAATATGCAGAAAGGTTGGGAAGACCTAAACCTCCATTATTTCTATGTTTTATCAAAATAGATCTTGCTACCTCCCGGTTTAGTTTTGCCCCAAATAAAGTTAAGTAACTGCGTTTGGAGTTTTTGTAATAATTGTTTTAATAGGGGTTTGTACAGTTCTAAAAATATACAGGAGTTTTGGTAAGTCAAACATCTTATAGGAATTTACTCTTCCCAACCAAGATAATTCCATCCTAGACAGATGTAATAAATCTTTTTGAAGTATATTATACATATCAAGAACATTTTGATTAGCACAATCTTGAATTGGTTTAGTTAATTTAATACCTAAATATGACATAGAATCCAATTGCCATTGAAAACCAATTTCTCTCTTCAATATTGTAATAACTCAGAATCCAAATTATGGCAAAGGACTTGTGTTTTACTCATATTAATTTTGTAAAGAGATACCCCAGCAAATTGATGAAAAATGTCTAAGAGCTTCCTGACCGAGCCCAGTGGATCAGTTAACGATAGTAATATGTCATCTGCAAATAGTGAGATTTTATATTGTCTCACATTAATTGGAATGCCCCTTATCCCATCATCCATCCTGATCCTCTCAGCAAGAGGCTCTATAAAAAGATCGAATAGAGACGGAGACAAGGGACACCCCTGTCTTGTACCATTGGAAAGATGGAATCTTCCTGATAAGAGACCATTACTTAACACCCTCGCGGATGGTTTCGAATAAAATGCTCTAATGAGATTCAAAACAGTACCTCGAAAACCAAATTTTTCCAAAGTATGGAATAAGTAGCTCCACTGGACCCGGTCAAACGCCTTCTCAGCATCAATTGAAATATAAAGGGCTGGGATACCTGTTTTCTCTGTATGTGACAGAAGATTAATTGTTCGTCTGGTGGCATCCTCCGCCCCTCTATCCACAATAAGACCCACCTGGTCTCTATGAATAATGTGGGGAATAACCTTTTGAAGTCTGGTAGCTAAGGCCTTTGCTAAAATCTTTATATCCGAATTCAAGAGAGAAATGGGCCTATAGTTAGCAATTAAATCTCTTTCACCCTTTTCTTTATAAATAACAGAAATTGTAGCTTCCTGCATTTCTTCTGGTATGTCCAAACCTACAGATACAGAATTAATAAATTTTGTGATATATGGGGTTAATATTGAAGAAAACTTTTTATAGTATTCATTAGGAATACCATCAGGGCCCGGGGACTTGTCATTTTTAAGGGAATGGATAGTAGCAACCATTTCATTACTAGTATATGGGGAGTTTAAGTAAACTATATAATCTTCCGATATTGCTGGAAGGTCAACGGAGTCCAGAAAAGATTTAGTTGTATCACTTGTAATTTGAGGTTCTAGTATATTGTCTTTGAGATTATAAAGATCTCTATAAAATTCCTCAAATAATCTCGATATGTCCCTAGGAGTCTTAAATATTTTGTTGGTTTTATCTTTAATTTGGAGAATTTTAGTCTTAGATCTTTCCAATTTAATTCTTTTTGCAAGGAATTTAGAGGGTTTGTTCATTTGATGATAAAAGTTTGACTTAGAATGTAAAATGAATTTTTCATACTCATTAGTGACAATAGACCTAAGTTCCACCCTAAGGTCCAAAATGTTTTTCTGAGTTTCAGATGAAGGCTTAAGGGCTTGAGAACGTTCCAGATCTTTAATTTGATTAATAATATCGTCTGTTTTTTTTAAATTTTTGTCTATGAATTCTTGCATTTAATTGTATTAACGACCCTCTAATCACAGCCTTATGGGCTTGCCACAAAGTAGAAATAGACATACCATCAACATCATTTTCTTTGAAATAATTTTCCAAATCTAATTTAATTTTAAGACTATGTTCTGGGTGATTCAGCAGAAAAGTATTAGCCCTCCAAGGTTTGTTTGGAAAATGGTTACTTAAGACTTGAAATGTAACTGGAGAATGGTCTGTCCAAACCCTAGGGTGAATAACAACTTGTTTAATTTTATGAAGAGTAAAGATATCTGATAGGACCAAATCTATTCTAGAAAAAGATCCGTGAGAGTTAGAATAGAACGAATACTCAATCGAGGAGGTGTTAAGACACCTAAAGGCATCATAAAGTTCCTGAGTATTAATCCAAGAATCCAGGGTAACATTAACAGATCTCCCCTTATTGGATGAATCCAATAAAGGATTAGGAATAGCATTAAAATCAGCGAATATTAACAGTGAGCCCTTCTGGTGATCCCTTATTAATGAAATGAGTCTATTCAGAAAACTGATCTGGCCTTTATTTGGGGCATAAACTGTAACTAAAGTGAAAAGGACATTATTAAGTTTACAAATAACTAATAAATATCGTCCATCAGGGTCAGCTATAACTTTCAATTCCTCATAAATGACTGAATTTTTAATAATCAAAGCCACACCTGCTTTCTTTTTCTCTTTATTGGATGACAATAACACTGTTGGGAATAATTTATGGGTAAATTTTAGGCATTTTCTCTAGTGCAAATTTTGTCTCTTGTACTCCAATAACATCAGCATGGTGTCTCTGTATGTCCCTCCACAAAAGATATCGCTTTTGAGGTGAATTTAAACCATTGACATTGGTAGATAAAAACTTTATTGTCATCCTGGATATTGGTCGCTTTTCACCAGACTATAAGAACCCAAGACCTCCAAGTAGGCCACTCCCATCACGCCACAAGTGAATGCAAAAAATAAAACAATCATGTCAGCATATAAAGGCAACTCCTATTTAATAAAAATTATAAACTTTATAAACAAATAACTAAATACCAATAGAAAAAAAAACCTTAACAGGAGAGACTATATAAAAATCCTCCCTCAAAGGCTAACGATCTTGGCCCTAATTAGAGCTCCATGTGTATTGCAAACCAACAAAATGTTTTCCAGAAACTAAAATCACCCCCTCAAGCCTCTTTCTCAATGTGAGTCGTTGGAATACTTAATTCTCTGAAAATCTTCAAACCATCTTCTAAATCAGAAACCGTAAAGGTCTTCTGCTTAAATTTGAAAAGTATATTATTAGTAGGATGAACCCAACGATAAGAAATGTCAGATCTTCTAAGAGCATCAGTTAGGGGCCTAAAATCTCTCCTCCTTTTCAGCGTTTCCTTAGATAAATCAATGAATACTTTTAAATCTCTGTATGGAGATGGAAGTGAACCATTTTCTCTAATTGACTCCATAAGTCTTTCCTTAGTTCTATAAAACGAAAATCTAGCAATGACATCTCTGGGTTTCTCTTCAGATATAAATGAAGGTTTAGGTAATCTGTGGACCCTCTCTAAAGAGTACTCCACTTCTGGTAAGGAAGGTAAGGTTTTCTTCACTATGGTTTGAACATGGGACATAAGATCTATACTATTAATTGTTTCAGATATTCCACGAAATTTTAAGTTACTTCTCCTATCTCTATCCTCTCTGTCAATCCATTTGTTACGCAAAAATTTGACCTCCTCTTTAAGTTTGTCCTGTTCAAGTTGCATGGCTCTAGTGTTTTCTATAAGGGTTTCCACCTCCCTTTCAGTTCTCTCTGATCGTGATGCAATATGTGCCATAGATGTTTTAATATCCTCCAAATCAGCTTTAAGGGATCTATTATAAGTTTTAAATAAATTGTGAAAAAATTGTTTATCTAAAGGCTGCCCTGTTGTATAATCAAATGAAAATTCCTGATCTGAGGAATCTCCTCTCGCCTCCGTTTCGCAGGACTAGATGATACGGGTGAATCATCCTCCGAACCTGAATCCTCCTGTAAGTCATTATTAAGATGAGATTTACCTTTACTCAAACCCCCCATCTCTTTCCTTTTAGACAGACTAGGACCAGACTCTTTAATGACTGATGTTGATGTTAGATTAACCTGAGTCGATGGAGTTTGAGCCATCCGATTATCCAATTCTGAATCAGTCAGTGTATGTTTAACATTAGAACTGTTTTTAGATTTTGGTGGCATTGTGTAAGAGAAAATACAATAATAATATTCAATGTAAAGAGGTCTTCTCTACAGAAACTATATATGTCAGCCTTGAGCCCAATGTGAGTCTAATACCGTTTCCAAGTATTCAGATAAACAGAAGTTACTATGCTCACACTTATATCTAAACAGTATTATTTTAAGAATAAAATATAATGAATAATGTCAGTGTCCAAAAATCACTATAACAACTCCATAGACATTACTAATTGACTGACAGAAAAGAAAAGAAGAGAGAGGAAAGGAAAGAAGAAGAAATAAGAAAAATACAAAGAGTTAAAAAAAGAAGAAAAAATATAAGAAGAAACGGATCCAGATCCAGAGTCTGCGTAGCTGGAGATCGTAGGAAGCCCTGCGGCTTCACTTGCTTGAAGAATCTGTTATACACCACCTCTCAGCACCAGGGGTGCACCGAGCCCCACTGCTGCCTGAGCCGCGGCACTGATTACGGGGGGGGGGGGGTGCTACTGATGCCTGGGGCTGCCGCCCCTCCTACTGGGACCAGGTCGCCACTGCCGCCTGAGCCGCGGCAGTGATTGCTGGCCGCGGCCGTGAGTACCGGGGGGGGGGGGTCCCTGATGCCTGGGGCCTCTGCCGCCCCTTCTGTGCCCCTCCCCCGGCGGTCGCCGCTTACCTCCGGTGCGCGGGGTGAGCGGCCGGCGCCATGACAGGGGGAGGCTGTTTGCATTCAGGCGCCGCCCCCTTCTGCACAGCCGCTCCCCCTGCCGGCTGCCGCCTGAATGACAGGGCTCACACTGTCCAATGGACGGTGCGGCCCTGCTCAGCACGATGAGGAAGCCAGAAGTAATATAGAAATATTTGTCCAATAGGAAATCCAGACTGCAGCACTGATCTCCTAGGAGACTGTAAACAGCAGAAATCCCAGGTGCTTAAATGTGGTGCAGATCTAATGACACATGCGATCTGTATAGAACAACTGCTTCACAGATGGGATAAAGGCCGCATACTCCGCCACGGTATGTAGCTTGAGAGCGCTGCAGGTCTAACCACCTGACTTTCCTTTGAAAGCGTCGTTCAAGGCACCGCAGCAGCCGCCACTCGCAGCAGAGATAAGCAACAGCTGTTAATGACAGCCGGCACTACTTCAGGGCAGGAGTTCACTCCGCCAGAACTTCAGATATTGATGATTAAATAGTTCCTCTCCTGGTTATAGGCAGTAAAGCACAATTAAATAAGGGTGTTAAAAAGAAAAAGAAAAATTCCTATACACCCAGAAAGAGCATTAGAGAGTAAACTATACAGAGAATATTATAATAATGACCAAATTACTGACTAAATGGTCATGACAGGAATGTGTAATACACATAGGACCTGTTCTGTCAGTCAGAGAGATATAACTCTGAATCAGAGAAATAAGCTGAATATATTTACCACCATGTGGTTCCATTAAAGAAACGAGCTTTGCTTTTATTTTATTTTTAGAATTTTATATTTTTAATTTTTTTATTATTTGTCTTACTTTTTCCCTGCGTTCCTTTGATCACCTATAGAACTGATACTTTTAAACCTGTCACATCTGGGAAGAACCCAGAAATCAAATTAAACAATGGACACCGGAATAAAATTCAGTCCAATGACACAAATGGTTGTGACAGGAAAAATGGTTATTCAGGTCTGGCCTTTCAGTCAGGGAGAAATAATCCAGAGGAAAGTCAGGGTCACCTGACAATTAACAATTGAATAGTAGTCCCAAATAAAATTATTATGGAATAAAGTGTAAATATAAGTCACCTCCAACAAGTAGAAGGGAAAGAGGGAACCAGATGAAAATGTCTCCTCAGGGATTAAACATGTATCCCAGGCCCAGCATTGGATCCAAGCGAATTCTGAAGCGATTTTACCTCTGAAAAGATCAAAACGCATCCCATGTGTTCTTGACGTTGGTATAGACGCTTTTTGGGAAAATAGCCTTAAAAAAGGCTAATATCCCAGTCGCTTTATAATAAGGCACAGGAGCTCCAAAATTCCTGTCGCCTCACATCAGGATACAGGCCACGCCCCCCCTCTTAATCTTACTCTTTTTTTTTTGTTTAAAATTGTTTTTTTGCAACAGCTATTTCAGTGTGATATATGTAATAACTGATGGACACAGTAATATTTCAGTATTGAAATGAGGTTTATTGTACTTACCGAAAATGTGAAATATGCATTATTTAAAAAATTGACAGGTGCAAAAGTATGGGCACCTCAACAGAAAAGTGACATTAATATTTAGTAGATACACCTTTTGCAAAAATAACAGCCTCTAGTCGCTTCCTGTAGCTGTTAATGAGTTCCTGGATCCTGGATGAAGGTATTTTTGACCATTCCTCTTTACAAAACAATTCCAGTTCAGTTAAATTTGATGGCTGCCGAGCATGGACAGCCCGCTTCAAAACATCCCACAGATGTTCAATGATATTCAGGTCTGGGGACTGGAATGGCCATTCCAGAACATTGGAATTGTTCCTCTGCATGAATGCCTGAGTAGATTTGGAGCGGTGTTTTGGATCATTGTCTTGCTGAAAGATCCATCCCCGGCGTAACTTCAACTTTGACACTGATTCTTGAACATTATTCTCAAGAATCTGCTGATACTGAGTGGAATCCATGCGACCCTCAACTTTAACAATATTCCCGGTGCCGTCATTGGCCACACAGCCCCCAAATTTGACAGTGGGTAACAAGTGTTTTTCTTGGAATGCTGTGTTTTTGTGGCACCATGCATAGCGCCTTATTGTATGACCAAACAACTCAATCTTTGTTTCATCTGTTCAGAGGACCTTCTTCCAAAATGAAACTGGCTTGTCCAAATGGGCTTTTGCATACCTCAGGCGACTCTGTTTGTGGTGTGCATGCAGAAACGGCTTCTTTCGCATCACTCTCCCATACAGCTTCTCCTTGTGCAGTGTGCGCTGTATTGTTGACTGATGCACAGTGACACCATCTGCAGCAAAATGATGCTGCAGGTCTTTGGAGGTGGTCTGTGGATTGTTCTTGACTGTTCTCACCATTCTTCTTCTCTGCCTTTCTGATATTTTTGTTGGCCTACCACTTCTGGCCTTTACAAGAACTGTCCCTGTGGTCTTCCATTTCCTTACTATGTTCCTCACAGTGGAAACTGACAGGTTAAATCTCTGAGACAACTTTTTGTATCCTTCCCCTGAACAACTATGTTGAACAATCTTTTTTTTTTCAGATCATTTGAGAGCTGTTTTGAGGAGCCCATGATGCCAATCCTCAGAGAAGATGCAACTAGAACAACTTGCAAGTGGACACCTGAAATAGCTTTTCTCGTGATTGGATACACCGTACTATGAAGTACAAAGCTCAATGAGGTTACCAAACCAATTTAGTGTTTCAGTAAGTCAGTAAAAAGTAGTTAGGAGTATTCAAATCATGAAAATCTGAAGGGTGCCCATACTTTGGCACCTGTCAAATTTTGAAAAAAATGCATATTTCACATTTTTGGTTAGTACAATAAACCTCATTTCAAACCTGAAAATTACTGTCCATCAGTTATTACATATATCACACTGAAATAGCTGTTGCAAAAAAACAATTTTAAACAAAAAAAAAGAGTAAGATTAAGAGGGGTGCCCAAACGTTTTCATATGACTGTATTTATGTGCGTGTGGGTGCGTGTATATGTATGTATGTACGCGCATGTACAATACCATTCAAAAGTATGGGGTCACCCAGACAATTTTGTGTTTTCCATGAAAACTCATACTTTTATTTATCAAATAAGTTGCAAAATGAATAGAAAATATAGTCCAGACATTGACAATATTAGTAATTTATAGAAATTTATTTGAAATAATAATTTTCTCCTGCAAACTTTGCTATCGTCAAAGAATGCTCCCTTTGCAGCAATTCCAGCATTGCACACCTTTGGCATTCTAGCTGTTAATTTGCTGAGGTAATCTTGAGAAATTTCATCCCATGCTTAATGAAGCCGCTCCCACAAGTAGGATTGGCTTGATGGGCACTTTTTCCATACCATACAGTCAAACTGCTCCTATCACATCTCAATGGGGTTGAGATCTGGTGACTGTGCTGGCCACTCCATTACAGTCATTGTCCTGATGAAATTGGCTCCAATCAAGCGCTGTCCCCAGGGTATGGCATGGCATTGCAATATGGAGTGATAGCCTTCCTTATTCAAAATCCCTTTTACCTTGTACAAATCTCCCACTTTACCAGCACGAAAGCAACCCCAGACCATCACATTACCTCCACCATGCTTGACAGATGGTGTCAGACACTCTTCCAGCATCTTTTCAGTTGTTCTTGTCGAGCCCAGGCTTTGGGGTACTCGAGTGTCAGGCTTCGGGGTTAGCGTAGCTGTGTCACGGGGAATGGTGGCCGCGCCTGATCCCGTGTCCTGGGCCTATCTTTGAAAAAGGGGGAATTTACAGGGGATTATATACAAGTTGTCGTGACGCCATCTGTAGTTTCTAGTGATGTGTCACCAGCGCTGCCAAAGTCCGCCGGAGGTAGATGGTATTGCGGCAAGTTGGCAAAGTCCCCTACAGGTAGGGCTGGACCTCCGGGGCAGCGTTCCTGTGTGGGGTACATGTTCATGCACAAGGTAAACACAGGCAGAAACAAAGTCACTTTTCCTCGGGTACTTTACTGTTCACTTGCATTGGTATCATACAAAGTCACAGTTCAGAACTTCTGATGTTATGAGGACAGGTAGCTTATCGGGTGGCTGCAAGTGGATCCCAGGTGGTATGGTGGACCCGTAGTGTGCCTTCTTTCACTAACCCCGTCTGTTCCTTACTGCTTTCCAGTGTTGGTGTGAAGCCTGGTGACTTAGAATAAGCCTGACCTCCTTTCCTCTCTCACCTTTGCTGCCGTCGGGTAACCCTCTACTGGCTGGCCGCTCATTCCTCTGGCGGTGCCTGGTACCCTCTTTCGGTCTGCTTTGATGCCCAGGAGAATTGAAGACTCCACGGGAATCCGGATTCTCTGTGGTCCTAGAGTATCCCACAGGTGCGGGCTCTGGTGCCCGGTAAGCTGTCTGGGAGAACCTGACGACGGGCCCTCTTCCCAAATTGGCTGCTCTCCTGAAAAGCTCCTTTCCCCTTAGACCCTCTCCTCTTCCTCCATCTCTCCTTGGTCCCTCAGCCGAGTGACCTAGCAGCAAAAACGCAAAACCTCCAAAGACCTCCTTGTTCCCCCTAGAGGTGATTTTATTCCTCCTGGGTAACCTCCCACTGTGTGTACTAGTGTGGGAGTGCTGGACTGGGTACCACCCACCATCCTAGGGTCCACCTGCAGCTGGAGTATCTTCACCTCTTTTATGGGTGCAGTACCCCTCTGTGACGCCTGCTTGGCGGGGCGCCAAATTCTATGTCTCACAAATGTTCTTCTGTGTGATCTAAACACTTCAGACTTTGATTCGTCTGTCCATAAAACTTTTTTCCAATCTTCCTCTGTCCAATGTCTGTGTTGTTTTGCCCATATTAATCTTTAAAGTTCAAAAATTGTGACATTTTCACAATTTTTGTCTAACTTTTGATATTTGCTTAAAATAAATGCAAACCATATTACCAAAATATACCTCAAACAGGAAGTATATGCCACAAAAAACTTAAAATCACTGGGATTGATACGTTCCAGAGTTATTGTCTCATAAAGTGAAACTGGGTGAATAATAAAGTTTATCCTGGTAAGGGAGGTGAAAACAGGCTCGGGGGTGACAGGTAAAGTAGTATTTCTCTTTATCTAATAAAGCTATTTAACACCAAAGTAAAATGTATAACAATATTTGCACCAGTTCCTTAGAGTTGAAGTCATTCATTATTCATTCTCAAGTAATAAACATTTGTCCTGATCATGTGATATGCACAGAGATGTAAGTGCACTCCTAGAGGGAGCTCAACACATACTGGTTTATACAGCTGCCAATAAAGGCAATTATAGATGTAAATATTTGGGTAAGCTCTCCCTAGTGGCTGCATGAGGACATACTATGCTAAATTTAGCAACAAATAAAAAAGCGATAATTGATGGCCTAACCAGTGTCCAGTGTGACACCGTTTAGTCAAAGATTTTAAGTAAAACTAACGAATTCATAAAAAAAGGAGAATCTTGACCTTTGTAATTTCAAAGTGCACAAAAAAACCTATTCCCTTAACATCTAATTGTGTTCCACACATAATTTTCTGTTAATATTAAAATAAAATAATGTGCACATAATTATAATGAAGTTGTTACGCTCCCCAGGGGTGAGCGTCCAGTGATGGACCTGTGGAGCCCACTGGGACGGGGTACTCGGTGCCGGACCGGGGTGCTGCTGGGGGATGTTACGGCGGTCCTGGTCTGGACCGTGTCCTAGGCCCGCACAATAAAATGGGGGTTATTTACAGGGGATTTGTCAGTCGTGACGCCACCCACTATATGCGGCCAGTGATGGGGCCGCCGCTGCTGCGGAACCTCCGGGGATGATGGGATAGCAGCTTGGATGGGATAGTTCCAGTGGGTAGAACTGGGTTCCCCAGGGCAGTGGTGATAGTAGTCAAAGTCTGTGATGGTGGTTATAGATGTTGCAGGATAGTAGGGGTAGCAGTAGAGATGATGAGAGTGGAGGCAATGGCAGTTTATGAGGGAAATTGGGGCTTCAGCATAAGGATCACACACACTCACGGTTTCTGTTGTTTTCCAAGTCTTTACTTGCAGATGGTATTACACAGTATTGTCCACGGAGTCTGTACCAGGTTGCTCCCACCCTGGCCGGGTCCTTGGCTTCCTACTTATGCGCTGTGTGTGGCCCTGCTGCTGCTTGTAGCTGAACTGCTGGCCCTGTCTCCCCTCACAGGTACCAATCTGCTGGGCAACTTGAGTCCTCTGTGTCACTGACCCCTCCATGTTGCTTTGCTATGGTACAGTGAAGATGGTGGACCTTCACTATGCCGGTGTTTACTGTCCTGTCTGTCTCAGGCACAGCCTCGGATCCGGTATCCGTCTTAAGCGCCTCCCCGGGGTTAAGTTTGGGGTAACTCTTTATCCCGGGTATGTTCCTCTGTGTGGGGAGTAAACCTGTGTTGATGTTTCTGTGGCACATTAACCCTTGGGGTGCCACATTCCCACTGGACAACAGTGGGGACCCGGGCTTTCATAGACCTGGGAGGGGCTTGCCTAAGCACTTGTAAGACACCAGTTGCCACTCCCAGAGCAGTGTTTGGGACTGTGACTGCTGAGCAGAGCAAGTTGACAGCAGGACAGGGGAACAGATTTGAGTCAGGCAATGCTGGCTCAAGGGTACAGACAGAACTGGGGCAGATATACAGGTACAGGACATCGGATAGAGGTCACCAGGCTAAACACGTAAGGCAAAGGTCTCCGGGCACAGGACACCAGGGAAATATCATCAGGCTCCAGACATCAGGCACAGGACATATGGCACAGGACACCAGGTAGAGGTCATAATGCTTCAATTATCAGACACAGGATACCAGGGAGAGGTCATCAGCCTAAAGACATCAATCACAGGGCACCAAGGAGAAGTCATCAGGTTCCAGATATTAGGCACAGGTCAACAGCCACAGGACATCAGAAAGGGTTCATGAGGCTCCACACATCAGGTAGAAGTCATCAGGCACTGGACATCAGACAGAGGTCAGCTGGCACTGACATAGTAGAAGTCATTAAGCACTGGACATCATATACACGGGAGAGGCAGGTGCAGGAACACAGACAGGGCAGGTGCAGATTCATTGACAAGGCTGGAGTCAGGATACGCCGGTCACTGCAACGCCAGTCTCTGGATACACAGGTACCTGAATACGCCAAATGCTAGGCAAGCTGAACTCAGACAAGATTCCTGTCATGCTTGGGAGGTGAGGGAATCAGGTAACTTGATGGTGTGATGGGCAAAGGGGGTCAGGAGAGCCTAATCTGACCCTGATGCTGGGGTCCCTGGCTTTCCCTGATCTCAGAGGTATCTCTGATGGTGAGGAGTTCCGAGCCGCCACCCTGAACCCTAAACTCCTTATTAGCCCTAGGCTGAGGGCCCCTACCTCCACCCACGGGTCAGGAATCACAGCTTCTCCCATGGCAATAGAATTCCAGGAGAGGCATCAGCACAGCAGCAAGACTTCTTCTCAGCTTAATGACCAAGAGCCAACTAACTCTATAAACGGTGTCTGACAGAGGAGACGGAAAGCTATTTAAAGCCAGGGGAGGGGATTCCAGGTGAGTCACACTTCAACCACTCAACCAGCAGCTGAACATAATAGTGAATGCAGCTCTGGAGCACAACACAGGAGTCAGGACCTTCACACCAATCCCTCATGCAGCCCTTAAAGGAAAACAACACATACAGCAGCATCCAACGATGTCAGCGCAAACTAAGCACGTGACAATTCCAGACTTAGGCAGGTGACCAGACCCAGGTAGGACAACGGTCTTCAGACAGGACACCAGACTCCAGGCAAGACACAGGACTTCAGATGCAGGACACTGGACTACAGATAAGAAACAGGCTTCAGGAGCAGGACATAGGACTTCAGGTAAAACATAGGCTTCAAGACACAAGTCTTCTGTCATGGAATGGGATTTGCTTTTGCTCTCACGCCGCCAGGCCACAGTAACATGGTATTAATATGTGGACTCACTAGACCACAGGAGGTCCCAGGACTACCCGGGCTAGGAGCAGGTAGTGACTAGGGTCTGTGTCAGCTGAGCAAGTGGGCAAGGTGGTACAATGCAGAACTTCAGGTATAATGAAAATAAAGTTTACGGACACAAAGTACACAGTAGAAGTTACAAGACATTATGCCAGGATCCCAATTCTGCACAACAGGCAAGGGGAACATCTTAAGTTGACGGACGTCAAGTGATGGCATGGCTGGAGGTCATCATAGGTTGATGCAGTCCAGGTTGTCTGGCATGGGCATATCAGGAGGAGCTCTGACTCAAGCCTTAGGAGTAGCACTGGCACAGCAAGAGAACATCCAACACTGACCTTGGGAAGATGTCATCACAGGATAGACTCCAGGGAACAGACCAGATATCAGGACACAGGCGAGACACAGAGAGCACAGGTCCAGGCAGGGCCGGCGTCAGCACCCGGCGTACCCGGGCAAGTGCCGGGGCCCGACGGCTTGGAGGGGGCCCACCGGGCCCCTGAGGGCTAGGGTCACACTTGTGTTGTGACCCTAGCCTGACGCAAGTATTGTCTGCTGCAGCGCAGAGCGTTTAACGCTATGCGCTGCCAGCAACTGAGCCCATAGAAACCCGCAGTTTACATTGACAACCAGTGGTTGTCACGGTAAACGTCGGGTTTCTATGGGCTGCCTCCAGCGCATAGCAGCGTTGCAACATACAATACTTGCATAAGGCTAGGGTCACAATGCAAGTGTGACCCTAGCCTCAGGGGCCCCTGAGCACTGCCCCCACAGCCAGAGCCATATCCAGGGGGCAGCTGGGGGGTCATTTTCAGGCTCCTGCAGGCTGCAGCACCGGAGGTCTCCCTCCTCCCCCCTCCACGGGAGCCGACAGAGCTGCACACACTCTGTGCTTACAGGACCTGCGATGATGTCACATGGAGGGGAGGAGTCAGGGGTCTCATGATCAGCTCCTCAGTGTATCCAGGACTCTGCTGGCCATCAATGATGCTCAAATAAGGTGAAGTTTGTGTGTGGTCAGGAGGCATTTACAGTGTGAATGTAGCAGAGGTGAGTGTGTACTAGGTGTATGGCAATTTGGTGAAGGTTATGTGTGGGGTCAGGAGGGATTTACAGTGTGAATGTAGCAGAGGCGAGTGTGTACTAGGTGTATGGAGCAGAGCCGCGTGTGTACGAGGTGTACGGAGCAGAGCCGTGTGTGTACGAGGTGTACGGAGCAGAGCCGTGTGTGTACGAGATGTACGGAGCAGAGCCGTGTGTGTACGAGGTGTACGGAGCAGAGCCGTGTGTGTACGAGGTGTACGGAGCAGAGCCGTGTGTGTACGAGGTGTACGGAGCAGAGCCGTGTGTGTACGAGGTGTACGAGGCAGAGCCGTGTGTGTACGAGGTGTACGGAGCAGAGCAGTGTGTGTACGAGGTGTACGGAGCAGAGCCCTGTGTGTACGAGGTGTATGGAGCAGAGCCGCGTGCGTACGAGGTGTATGGAGCAGAGCCGTGTGTGTGCGAGGTGTACGGAGCAGAGCCGTGTGTGTACGAGGTGTACGGAGCAGAGCCCTGTGTGTACGAGGTGTATGGAGCAGAGCCGCGTGTGTACGAGGTGTACGGAGCAGAGCCGCGTGTGTATGAGGTGTACGTAGCAGAGCCGCGTGTGTACGAAGTGTACGGAGCAGAGCCGCGTGTGTACGAAGTATGTGTACCAGTGGTAGCCCCCGCGGATTCCGCTCCTATAGTCTCAGCCACCTTTGCCAGCAGCATTCTTCTCCATAGTCTCTTCTGCCACTGTCTGCATTCTGCAGCTCAGCATGGAGGGGCACGATGTCATCACTGTGCTGATATGTGCAGAGCGACCGGAGGAGACCGGAGCAGCGAGAAGAAAGGTGAGGAGAAGAGAGATCCGGACGGCCAGACACTCTGCTTGGCTGCGGTGCCACCATATGGCAGTGCGGCTCCATTGAGCTGTCTGCATTATTTGTGTGCTTCAGGATGCTTGTGTATATACCAAGCATCCTCAGACGCACAAAAATGCAACATTTTGCATTTGAAGGGTATTTTTAAAAGGCGCAAGGGAATGCAATCGCATTTTAGTCCGCTCCTAACAACGTGTAATATACTCACTGTCAGAAACAGCTCTTGCTGGATTCGGCAGTCACTGTGGCTGTAAGGCTGCCTTCACATAGGAGTTTTTTTTTAAAATGTGGCAGTTGCGGTAAAAAACCCTGCATCTGCCGCATTTTCCGTCTAGCGGCTGCACTTGCTGCACGTTTGCGGCAAGCCCCATGCATTGTCTATGGGGCTTGCGGTAAGTGTGCGGCAATATATATATATACATATATATATATATATATATATATATATATAGTCCGCGATATGTACTTAAAGGGGGCCCACTGAGACCTTTTTCGCCCGGGGCCCACAGAAACCTGGAGCCGGCCCTGGGTCCAGGTACACCGACATGGCAGCTTAGGACACTCGCTGGTCAGATCCAGGAAACTCAGGCACAGCCATCACCGGAATACAAGGCTGGAGACTCGCCACGAACACGGACGAGCCCATCCAGGAAAACGAGCAGGAACTAAAACATAATTGTAGCGGATCTCTGGAGCGCTAGGGTGAGGGTTTCAGGTTACCCATAGTCCACAATCAGTGTAAGGCACTACTGTTAGTCATACCAGCTCGTGCTGCGGGGATTCGCCGTGCAGCACGAGCTGGTATGACTAACAGTAGTGCCTTACACTGATTGTGGACTATGGGTAACCTGAAAAGGATTAGGTAACCATTGGCAAATTACATGGGAGTAAATAGAAGGTTAACAGTGTCGATGTTGTAATGATGCATCAGCACCTTTGGTGAATTGGACAGACTGTGTTCTTTAGTAAAGGTTGGGATTGTAGTACTGCTATATGGTAACTGCGTACTGTCCACCATATATTACTATTGGGATGAATGTCTAATTCATTATGAGTCTGTGAACCCACCAGTGTATTCCTCCTTCTGTTATAAAATTGTATATATTCCTGTAATCTGCCTACTTTATATGTGAAAGAGCCACATGTCAACATGTATGGTTTAAGTCATACAATGCTGGGGGGACAACTCTGTGCATGTAAATGTTCATTTTGTCACTGAGCACTTTACACAAAAAACCCTTGAAATTTTACGTATCTGTATTTATCTTGACTCTTGTGGATTGTTCTAATAAATGTAATCCCTTTTTGGCTATTCAACTGTTGTCCTCTTGATTATGTATTTCAACAGTATTAGTCTGTCTTAATCAGGTATCACCTGATGAAGACAGACTTAGGGCCCTTTCACATCAGCGTTTTTTGAAATTCGCGGCAGATGCGGTGAAAAAACCGCATCTGCCGCGATTACCGCATACCGGCTGCACTTGCGGCGCGGTTGCGGTAAACGCCATGCAAAGTATAGGCGTACTTGCGGCAGGTGCGGCAAGTGCGGTTTTGCACTTGCGGCAGGTGCGGCCGCGAAAAAAACGCAGTCAGCCGCGTTTTTTTTCGCGGGCGCACCTGCCGCAAGTGCAAAACCGCACTTGCCGCACCTGCCGCAAGTACGCCTATACTTTGCATGGCGTTTACCGCAACCGCGCCGCAAGTGCAGCCGGTATGCGGTAATCGCGGCAGATGCGTTTTTTTCACCGCATCTGCCGCGAATTTCAAAAAACGCTGATATGAAAGGGCCCTAACACTGTCGAAACGCATTGCGGAAAGCAAAGGGATAAATAAAAGTTTGTTAACCCATATCTGATCTAATACTCTGACTCATCCTAGCACTCTTTTTGTTCTTACTTACCAATCCCCTGAGGGAAAGCAGCAAGAGCAGCTCTGGGCATCCATCGCTACAAGCCGGGCCGTCCACAGGGCCTGTGGTAACCAGGCAACCGTGAACAACACTCTAGGACCAGCACCACTCTCCATGGATAAACTCCAACTGGGGTTGTGCAGGGGTGCACCATTCACTTAGCGCTCCTTCTATCTTTTTTCTAGGAAAATGAGCGAGGCCAACTCAAGACCATGGGTTCGATGACCAGGACCTCAGACTGGACATCTGAATCAAAGGCAGGTCTTCTGTTAAACAGGCTGTAGCCGCCCCGCTGTCCGGGGTCCCCACTTCACACCCTGTTTCCCCCTCTTCCCGATCTGTTACCTGTCCTTCCCGGGGTCGGGGTTCCAGGGTGCCGGTCATCCGCAGGTGGCTCCGGGGTTCCAGGGTTCCCTGACTTCTGCCTGCAGCTCTGAATGTGCTTCCTGCTTCCTCTCTGGGATCTCACTAGGAGGCGGGGCCGCTCTCTCAGCTCCTTTTATAGAGTCTGGGTGCTGATCAGTCTGCCCCGCTCCCTGGCCAATCATTGCTGTGCTGAAGTGTTATAAACCCTGCATTCACTGCCAGACCTCGCCGGGGCAACTTCATTCCTTGTGAAGCTGCCAGTCCTGGTCCTGCTAGTCTGTTTAGTGGCTTGCTAATCTATTACCTGTCTTTTGTTCCTTTTGCAGTTGTGCTGTTCCATTGCTTTGCCCGGATCTTCCTCGTGCTGCTTCTCTGTTGTCTCACGTCCGACCTTGCATTGGTCCCTCTGCTGTTTCTGGTCCGATCTTCATTGTGCAACCTCGGGTCCTGGCGCTGACGGCTCCTCTTACTTCGGGGTCCGGTCTCTGTGTTCTTTGATTTTGCATTGTATGTTTCCCCCCCTAGGGTCGGTGATTCGCAAGTATCGCTCCACCGGGCACCTCGGATAGCGGGTCCAGGTGATATCCCTGTCCTAGGGGGTCACCTATCCTGGGCACCTTACTGAGGGGTACTTGTGTTGTATCCTTGCGGCCTTCCCTTGGGGCCACCTTGCTTTTGCCTTTGGTTTTAATAAAGCCTTTAAAGTATTCAGTTGTCCGGTTCTCTGTCATCCTGGTATCGGCATCCGCAATAGCTGCGGTCCAGTGGGTTCACACCTCAGGGTACGCCCTAGGGCGTGACACAGGCATCAGTAATTGGGTTCCAGGCACAAGGGAGGGGTTGTCGGCCTCTAGGCACGAGGCAGCAGTCACCAAGCTCTGGACATCAGACAGAGGCTCAGGCACCAGGCAACGTTCATCAAGCTCCAGACATCGGACTGTCTGGAAAGGACCCAAGCAAGATGGTGCAAGCTCTGCTGGAGCAGGCTGGAGCTACTTGACATGGGTACTACAGGAGCATACTGGATCTAAGTAGTGCAAGCACAGCAGAACTGTGCAAACATAACAAGCATGGACCGGAGCTGAGTAACAAATACACAGCAGGAGTGGACCGGAGCCGGGCAGCGCAATCCCAGAACAGTAACCTGATCACAGCATAGTACATGCTCAGCAAAAACACCAGACACCAACTTTAAAAGATGAACAGAGGTTTATTCACAAGACACAGGAAACTCACAGTCACTAGGTACAAGGTTCAAGGCACAGAAGTGTGGCGCCCCACTCCGAGTGCGTCACAGGAGGGTATTGCAGCCCAGACTGCAGATGTAATATTCTCTGACTAAGTAATGACTTGGTTAAAACCCAGAGCTCCATACCCTACATGCACATCAGAATAGAGGGCCAATAAGGTCCTGGTGGGCGGAGTGTAGGAGTAGTGTGTTAGAGGAGAACGTAGGAGAAGGAGGAAGGAGAAGAAAGTGGTTGGGAGGAACGTAGGAGAGGGGGGCTCTGCACAGTTCCGTGCTGCCCCACAGACCACCTACTGGTTGGCGCCATTACCCGGTGCCTTAACAACCGGACCCTGGGCGAACACATATGGGTCAAAACACACCCGTGCCCATCTGCAACCGGATCACTGGTTCTGAAGAGCTAGCAAGTCGTTTATCACTGCTATGAAAACCAGGAGTGGAGGGACTGCTCTACAGGAGTACCCCACCGCCGCCGCACACAGAGCCGTCTTGCCAGCGGAGTACCCACCAAAAGGATCCAGGCTCCCCTCACACCGGAACGTACACACTGGCAGGGAAATTGAAGTAGCCCCTTGTACCCGAACTTGGCACCCTAAGGCGACATCTGCAACTTACCTAGAACAAGCTTAGAATGGAGGAACACCGCGGAGCTCTGAGATAACACCGGTCATTGCTAAGTCCACCCAGTCCGTTACCCGTTACCTGTATACCATGTATCATCTGCGGTTACAGTAAAAGACCCATTACAGAGACTATTGGTGTCCGTGTTTCTTCAGAACTGTTTAATCCCGCGTTAAGAGAAACTAAGCTGCCTCACAACATCTTGAGCAGCTTCTGGCTCCGGGGACTCCCGCTCGTCCTGTGGGGAGCGTCCCATCTTGCTGCATCCCATCCCCCGGAGGCCCAAGCAGCGCCGGTGAAATCACCGGAATTCCCGCAGGTGGCGTCACGACAAGAATTAACCCCTTATCTGTTCAGCCAACTTTATTGATTTGGACCACCGGGCCCACACAGCCTCGGGCACGGAACTGTGACAGGGAGCAGCGACAGCCCGAGACATGCACAACCCGGCTACGGTGAGTCAGAAGGACGTCAGGAATATCACACAGCAGGATTCCACATTCAAGGTTAGGACTCTGGAACCAGGGGAAAATGTATGGGAAGGATGGGTCAAGGAACAAAGACAGGCTGACATTAGCCATCCCAGAACTGGTTGCAGGCAGAACTGGAGCTGGAGAAAAAGGCAGACCAGGAGCAGCAAGCTGGACCAACACACATGGTTAGGTTCTTCAACTTAATGTAAAGCTCTGGCGATGCCCAACAGAGAAGGGGAACTTTAATTAGGAGCTGCCCCTCAGCAATAGGATGGAGACAGCAATTCAAAGCGCACACACTGCCCCTTATAAAAATGGGGAAGGTGTGGTAGTGGGCACTCTAGGCACAAACAAGAACCAGTATACACATCACAGGATCAGATGCCCAGGGCACCTGGCAACAGCTGTAAGCCTGGACACATGTGGAAAGTCATGCACCAACAGCAGAGGACCTTGCAACCCGCGGATAGCTTTCACAAGGCAGCCAGGAACCGCGCATGCGGATGGTCATTCAGCTCAGCAAAGACTTTACAACACATGTATGGCTATGCAGCGGAGCAGGGGACTGAGCAGCATCCTTTATGGTAACAGACAACAGTATCCCAGCTGGATAGTGAGGAAGGAGCATTGTGTAAGACCACAGACATGTACAGTAGTGCCGGGGAAACAAAAGACAAACATAACGTCATTACAACTTCATATAAGACACAGGCTGGAAATACAACACAGACTAAGGACACAGTTAGAATGAGTCCAGGATCAAAAACAGGACAGGCACAGGAGTTCAAATACATCAGCAGGCACAGAATCTGTTAGCAGGCAGGACTGGTGGTGGATATGGACAAAGCAGAGCAACAGGCTGGACCAATACACTGGGCTATGTTAGAATGAGTTGCTCACACAACGCCCAATATGGAAAGAGAATTTTAAATACCTGGTGCCTACCAGCGAGGAAAAAGTGTGTGCACATGCACGCTAGGCTGACAATGAGGAAACCTTGCATATACACAGTGCCTGGGGTCTTAAGGCCGGTTTACATGTAGCTACATTGCTAACGATGTCGCTGCAACTTGTAGCATTGCAGCAACCTCGTAGCAATGTCATTATGTGTGACATACCGCAACGATCAGCAATAAGCTCGTTACAATGCCCAGGGCCATTTTATCTGGCTGCACCTGGGCTTGCTCCATATAAGGGGTCTGACTGCAACCTGCTACATGCAGTGTTGGTTTTGTATATGGCTACTGATGGTAAGTTTTTTCAGTTTTTTCTGATGCTGCCCATTATGAGTAGTTTTTGTACAAATTTTGTTAGGACTCATGAGCATGGGGATCTGTGAGGTGGATCATGAGCTTAAGTGTCTTGGCCAATACATAAACTAATACCCCATATCAAAGCTTTTTTGGTCATCATAAAAAAGCTTTTTGCACTTTTTTACCATTTGCGGTGTGCGGTTGGGCCCCTTGGGGCACTGTTCATCCAGTGGTGCGGATGTATCGTGCTGGGCGGCCCATTTGGTCAGGTGGCAGGGCCAATGGGTAGCTATTAGACACTCCGCATCATGTGTTTCTGTGTGAATAGCACCCTATGCAAGCCCAATGGCAAGTCACCTCCCACATGTGTTGTAGGTAGAGGTGATTTTTATCTGCCTGCACCTGGCCTTGCTCCACATAAGGGGGTCTGACTGCAACCTGCTAAGTGCAGTGTTGGTTTTGTATATGGCTACTGATGGTAAGTTTTTGCTGTTTTTTCTGATGCTGCCCATTATGAGTAGTTTTTGTACACATTAAAGGTGCCAGCCACCTCAGCAGTGGATCTGGTCTTGATAATCAAGGCTTTGGTTGCAGGGTGGATTTTTGGCATGTTGTCAGAGCTCAAGTTGCAGTTCAAGTGAAGGTCTGTGGTGCTGGGTTTCTTTTTCTACACACCCACTAATTAACCGATCATTTACTGAGCACAGGTGAGGATGTAAACTAGGATTGGGTGTATTATATGACCAGGCGACAAAACTTTTGTCTAGCTAAAATCTGACCATTCTGTGTTCATTGAATGATGAATATTTCAGCATAGATGCCAATTTATTTCTTAACCTAAACCACATTTCGGAGGGTTTCAAAAGAGTAATTTATTCAACCAATGGATTAATTTAACGTCAGGTTATAAACTTTTATTTACATAACATGGATAAGCAATATAACTTCTGCCAGGGAGTGTATGTTACCCATCCTGGCATATATGTTTCCCAATCCTGTATATATTTTCTTCATCCTGTCATACACTGGCAATCAAACTTACAGAACCACACAAAATTTCCTTAATGGTAAGGTCATTCAGTTGTCCTATGTGACAATATCCTAACATTAGTAAAATAGCAGTGTTTTAAGCTTATTTCATAAATTGAATAGATTCTAAAGCACAGAATAAAAATGTAAATTAGATAAATTAAAAAGAACACTGATCAAAATTTGAGGACACTTTCAGATACCTGCAAGTTATTGACATTAATCTGGCACCTGGTGCTAATTTCCTTAATTATCTGACAAACCCAATTAAATTGACCTAACTTTCCAGTTTGCACTCACTTTGAAAAAATGGTGTGCCGTTCCAAAGTGACTGACACCCTCCAGTAGCTGGTTGATCAAATGAAGATCAAAGGGGTCTCCCTATCAGCCATAGCAACAGAAGTTGGTCAGTCCAAGTCTGTGAATTCTAGAATATTACATCTTCACAACATCAGAAACTCTTTCAAGTCCCTCAAAAAGACTGGTCACCCTCAAAAGACATATGCAAGCGAGACAGTATAATGCGGAGAATCTCCATGGGAAATTGTCTCAACACTGCAGCTGGAATAGCTCTCCAGTTCAGCACTTAACAGGATAAGGATCTGTCTAGTCACACCGTCATGACATTTAAGACCATTTGGACTGAAAGCCCACTCTGCAGTGACCAAACCTCTCAACAGAAAGAATCAAAAGGCTAGACTCACTTTGGTGAGGAGCATGTTGTGTGGGCAGAGGAGAAGTGGTCCACAGTTAATTTTAGTGATGAAAGCAAGTTTAATTTATTTGGGTCTGATGGGAAACATTAAGTTTGTTTGACTAACTGTTGAAATACTGAACCCAAAGTGTGCAAAGAAGTCATTGAAAGGGGTGGAGGAAGTGTTATGGTTTGGGGAATGTTTTCAGTGAAGAAGTTGCACCTCTCATACAGCTACATGGCAGAGTGAATGCAAGTGTATATCAGAACCTTGTTCAACAAGTGGTTCCTTACTTGTGTTCAGCACAAATTCAGCCAGCAATTTTCATGCAGAACAATGCCCCTTGTTATACAGCAAAACGGGTAAAGCAGTTCCTTGAAACATAAAAAATTGACACAATGAAATGGCCAGCCCAGAGTCCTGATCTAAACCCATTAGAAAACCTCTGGAAAATCCTTGATGACAAAGTTATGGCCAAGAAACCAACCACAGTCATAGAACTGTGGAAGATACTGGAAGAAGAGTGGACTAAAATCACACCAGAGCAGATTAGAGACTAGTGATGTCCTGTTGCTGCAGATGTGCTGAAGTCATTCAAATCAAAACCCTTTACACTTCCTACTAATTGGTGACTGCAGTAACCTTAACAAAATTTAGTTTTAATCTTTGTACTATAGTCATTGGTATTCTCTAATTATGATCATCACATTTTGTGTAAAATAAAGGTTTTCAGTTGATAAACTTTTGTTATTTTGGAAAACACTGTTCTACTGGCATGGTGTACATGGTGTACCCTTACACAAAAGCTTCAAATGTTTAACAAAATAGATTGATCAACATTTTGTGACTGCAACTCCTGACTAGTTGGAAGTTAGGAGCTAAAGGGTATATCATGGACTTTCTAAAAATAAAATGTGCCTAAGCACTAACAGGCACTGCCTGTGCGGTCTGGTCTCCACAGAGGTATTGCACCTAATCCTTAGGTGTGGTATCCCACTCCCAGGTAAGATGAGGATACAATACCGAAACACACACACACACCTTGCACCCAACACCCATCCTAACTCCAGGCCAGGGTATGAAGGGCGGAAGAGATTTGGATTGAGCAGACCCCATCACTGGATGGAGGATGGACTAGATTAGGAAGGGGGTAGGAGGAGAAAAGTTAGTTAGAGAGTTGTAGAGAGTCTGGAGGAGATAGAGGTACGGAGAGGACCACCAAGAGAGATAGAGTTCTAGGGGAGGCTAGTGCCAGGGGAAGGAGTGGGACCAGTGGGTAGGTCACCACGGAACCCTGGCCAGAGGGATCCCAAATCCACAACCGCCATATTGGTCATTGCTGGAGGAACTGTTTGCAAGAGGGGACTGGCCCCAATTTGGTAAGAACACTGCAAGTTTGAGTCAGGAAACTGTAGGCCAATGAATTTTATGTGCAGTGGTCAACTACCGTGGACAATCCGCAGGATGGTGGCTAGGCCTATAGCCAGAGGACCTGTTGACCGTTTCTCGACAACTCGCAGCCACCTGCTTGGGATCTTGTAGCACGAAGTCGCAGAGCAGGTGTAGGTGTGAAAACCAGCGCAGAAAAGGGCAACCTGGAAAGGTATATAAAAGGGTGTCTCAGTGGAGTAGACCTGGACTGCCTGGGAGTTGACTGGATCGCTGACCCAAAGGACACGGTGTCCTGGCTGGAACTACTAAGACCTGCCAGTAAAGGTAAAAGAACTGCACCCTTTGTGTCCTATTTGTTAGGCCTCCTGGCACTGCTTCCCAGCTCACCTCTCCCGGGTCGGCATCTCCTGCTCCTCTGCCGACCGGGCGTCCGGCATCCAGGTGTGCTGTGGCTCGGAGCCGTCGCCATGTTCCCTTCCTGTCAGCTGACCGCAGGGTTCGCACATGAGCACATTACTATGGTTATTTTCATGAGCCTAATCAGCGGCGCGCTAGGTGCACTCCTTCCCTGTGACTCTAGGGGCTGGCAAGGTCCAATCTGACACTCCCCTTGACCAATAGCTGCTCTTTCCATGGTATATCAGGCCACCTCCTCTGATGGGAGGTGCCTGATTATTAAGTCAGTTTGCTTCTGCCTTGCTGACTGTTGGTCAGGCCTTCCTTGTGCTCTGTGTCCTGGAACACTTGCTGTGCTCCTCCCCAGTAGCACCATTCCTGTCCTCCAGCCTTGTATTCTGTTTCCTGGAACCCTTGCTGTGCTCTTCCCCGATAGCACCATTCCTGGCCTCCTATCCTTGTACCCTGTTACCTGGAATACTTCTCTGTTCCTTACTATAGGCTAACCTTACGAGCCGCCCCCCCTGGTACTAGCTGCTGTGGTATTTAGACCCCCTGGGCTTGCCCCTGACAATCCCTGTATAGGGGTAGGGTAAACTAGGATCAGCTCACCCAGGGGAGTTCGGTACCACGGACCAGTGGGTCCACTCTAGGGCGCCTTCCCCCGGAAGCGTGACACTATTATTTCTTGTGCTCCCTTGCAGCCTTCTGCACACTAACTACCACCCCCATCATTTCCTAAAGACTCTCACACCATACCCCAGGGGCCTACTCCGCCTGTGGGGAGCATTACCATCCCAACTGCCACAACACCTATCCCCCTGTGGGCTCATCTAAGCAGTGCAGGGCATCCTTGATCAGGTAACACAGGTGGTGTCACGTAAAGACATTATAATCCCCTGTAAATACTCCCTTCATTTGCTCGGCTAGTGCCACGGCCGCCAGGACTGCCACTGTGACATCCCTCCTGACTGCGCCTGGCTGGTTGAGTTCCCCAGGCCCTTTAGGTCAATTCAAGTTGGTACCTACTTGCCTGTTGTGCCCTGTGCCATTCTTCACTGGTATAGAGTGGTCACAGCTCACTCCAGCTAAAAATTCAGATACTTCTACTCACATCCCAATGACAGAGCAGTGGTTTCTTTTCTGCTCTGCTCTGTAGATGGGGCATAACTGCCAGCATTATCATGATTGATTTTTATTTAAATTATATGATAATTGTGACTCCCGTTTAAATAATATTTCTTACTTAAAGTGCACTTCTAAAATATAACTTTTAATAAATATTTGTTAAAATAACAAAAAAGTGTTATCCCACACCTAGTGTCTATAAAGCACACACTTCAAACAGGGATAGGGTGATGTCCCTAATCAAGCCCTGTTTTCTTATTCTGCCTAGCAACGGAGTTTTAAACACCTAAATTATACGGTGTCCCCGTTCCACGTCGGCTATCCCTATATTTTGTTACCTGTATATAGGGCACAGTCACATCATTCATCCGTACTGAAAAAAGATACTATCGGAAAACATGGGTCAAATCCCAATGTCCCTTCAAAAGCCCTTGCTAGCATACGGGGTGTATCTTAGTGGAGTAATAAGGTAACCCTAGCGAGATCTAACAGTCACAAACTGCTGGATACTGATGGGAGCAGCTGCGAAATAAGGTGAAGACTAAAGATGAGCGAACCTTTTGAAGTTCAGTATCGGCTTTGTTCGCCAAACGGGCAAATGTTCGCCGAATACATTGGCTAACAGTTCGCCAAACTTCCAAACTCCATTCAAATGGGAGGCAACATGAAGGGCCTAAAAAACACCTTCAAAGGGGCTCAAAAACTGCCAAACACAGCTCAAACTGTTGTAGAGTGGAGCTGTTTTGGCAAAGCGATTAGGCCCGTTAGATCTGGTCATTTTTAGTCTATAAGTAATTAGTAAAAACACACAACACAGAGGAATATAATTTATTTGGAATAAAATACACAAACATCTCTATTTCCCCTCTATATTACCACCAAACATACTCTCCAATGGTAATCCACAGCCAACACGAGTTGTCCCATGATGAAACATCTTAGCTCTGCTACATCTCGAAGAGTGGAGACATGTCCGCCCAGTAGAAGTGGCACTCAGACCAGTGGCGCACCCAGAAATTTCCCAAGGTAGGGGTCCAAGAAACACACACCCGGCCCTGAAAGGGGGGTGTCACCCCCCAGCGGGGTTCCGAGGGACAAAGCCCCTGGTGGGGGGGGTTTGGGGGAGCGAAGCCCCCCTAAAAGCCAAGCGATTTTTGTAAATTTGAATACCTAATTAATGCTTAATACTGCACGAAAACGGTCCCTCTTCTGTGTGTGCGTTTCACACTGCCGCAGGAAGAGGATGTGAGGGGGCAGAGTAGCGAGGAACCTCTCTGCTATGCATTCCTAGTGTGTGGAACGCACACAGGGCGGCGGAAGTGGCGGCAGAGTCAGGGACTGAAAGTAATAAAAGAATAAGCACCGTACCGTACAGGCCTAGACATAATAATACCGGGGCGGGTGGCGGTGGGCCCCCCCAGCTTCTCAGGGCCGTCCAAAGGGGGGTGTCCACACATGTAGGTCCCCCCCCTTGGGTGCGCCACTGACTCAGACACTTACAGCTGGTTTTCTGAGTGACTTCAGGCAGTTCATCTGAGGACAGAGCATGCGTGGCTCTGCAGAGTCCTCAGATGAACTCTCTCATGGCATGTCAGTAAGGACACAAATAACCATTCCAATAAATATTTGATTTGCAAATTAACCCCAACACATTCCTCTTTCTTTTTTTAAAAAAATGAAATAGAATTTAAAGGTCTCCCATTCCGCCCATCTCCCCCCAAAAAGCATGTTAAAAGTAATTAGGAAAAAAAAATTAAACCCAAATAAATGCTGCATTAGTTCCAACATATGGGAGTCAAGATCAATGATTGCATCCCCCATACGGTGGGAAAGTAGGCACTGCTCGGCTCCCATCAGTGTGACAAGCCTTGACTTCACTGTTATCTCAGGTTACTGTGTGACCTGAGATAACCTCAGTGGTGTCAGCGCTCATAAATAACACTAGCTGTCTTGCGAGAGGCACGATATTGCACGACATGTAGTTGATAAATCTCACTGGTATCATGAGACAGCACTTGTGAGAAGCAGTGACATCAGGGAGTGCACCTTAAGTGCACTGGACCTTAAATATGTTATCTACTACTTTACTAATCCTACTAATCAGCTGTTCTCAGTGTGGGTGGCCGGAGCTGCTCCATCTAATAGTGGCTATGGTCAGGTACTGCACATTTGCCTTCTATTCAAACCCATAGTCGGCAGATGTGCAGTACCAAAAAATAGTAGTTAAAAAAGTATCAGTAGATGGAGCATCTCCAAAACTGAGCATTTCTGGCCATGAACATCGAGAACGGCTGATTGGTGAGGGTGTCAGAATTATATGCATCTGTCACACTCAAGTTGGGAGAGCCGCCGACCAGAATATGTATTGTTCCAATCTTGCTCTGTTTTTTTTTTTACGTCCGTTTAACTGCACCCTTACTCGTATATGTTTGAGGAAAAGGTGTGTGAAAATGGGTGTGACTTACAAAACGGGTTTGGCTTTACAAATTGGTGTAACTTAACCCTAGAATGCGTAACCCAGGTCTTATAGGCCCGGTAGCTTACTTTTGTCCTATTTTCTGCAAAATTACTTTCGTTAGAATTCTGAAACTATAGGTATTCCTCAAGTATGTCATTGTTGGTAATATCCAGTTGTTCATGTAATTTTATGTGATAAGCATTTTAATATAACAATACTTTTTTGAAGAAACCCCATATTTACAAAACCTGGGCCTTTTACTCCTGTCCTATGTTTATCATGTACTTATCAGTGTTTTTACGATGTTTATCATGTACTCATTAGTGTTTTTGTCTCAATTAACTGTGTTATTGTAGTCAAGGTTGCTGGGGAGGTGGGGGGATTATGCCTGTGCGTTGAAAGACTGTGATGATGTAATGGCCATATGATCTTGGGAGCGAAACTGATTCCTCCTTTCCAACATCATAAGACCATGACATCATCACAGGTCCTTCTGAACACAGTAATGATCATCAGGAGGACAGCATACACTGTGAGCTAATTGCTGAAGAACCTGTGATGATGCCACGTGATGTTGAGAGGAAGGATTCATCATTGTTTCTAGAAGAACTTTGCAAAGTGTATTTCTAGTGAGCCACAAAAATCCAGAATATTGTACATCACCTAGAATAAAGTCTAAAAGATAAGAGCTGCTGAGAGTGAGAGAAGGAGTTGGGGAAGCACTTTACCCTTATGTCACACACTAGGAAAGGGTGGACAACCCTGATTGTATTCATTGTTTTTCCTTTTAGTTTGATGACACCTGAGTCAACAATGGCACAGTCTTCCAAGTCTTCCAAGAGTTTGCAAGAATGGGGGAAATGGGCGCACCACGATGTACTTGGTGTGGAATGGGTGCTCAACGTGCCAGATAATGGCAATAATGCAGGAGAAGAGAAGACATGGCACATATGGGAGCAACACCAAACAATAAGTCAATGTGTATGCAAAAAAGGGATAAACTTTATTCAGGTACAATGTGAGGTAGAATAAAAACATTTAATAATAATAAATGTTTTATTCTTCCTCACATTGTACCTGAATAAAGTTTTTCCTTTTTTTGTGTACACGTTGACTTATTGTTTGGTGTTGCTCCCATATGTGCCATGTCTTCTCTTCTCCTGCATTCTTCCAAGAGTTTGACTGACCAATAGATTGAAGCAATCATGTTTGAAACTGATGATGAAAGTGAACTTCCTTTGTCTGATGAAGAGTACGTGCCCCAGCTAATCACTTAGCTTCCTCGTCCAATGATTCGTCTGATGATGAAGAAGTGGATCCAGAGGAATTGATAAACAGAACATCCAAAACTAATGTATTTTGGTACAGTACTCCTTCAGTACTTGGATGTACTTGTGAGAGAAGCTCAAGGAGCTGTGGGAAGTCCTCAATACTTGTCCCCTAAATATGTTTTCTGTACTTTTTTTCCTGAAGATATTGCAGGTGAGGTGCTTTTATGTACAAACCTAGAAGGAAGAAGTATTGCTTCTGGAATAAAGAACATGGAAAGTTATTTCAAAAGAGGAATTGTATGCTTATATTGGACTAACACTTCTGGCAAGGTGTAAAAAAACCTTACGATGTTTCTATCAGATAATTGTTTCTGGACCCACTGTCTGATCCACACTACTAAGCAACAATGTCAGTGGATAGATATGAGGAAATTCAAAGAAGTCTTCGATTTGATGATAAGTGAACTCATCCTGTGAAGTTGGATATGGATCAACATACCCTAAGGGCTCATTTGCACGATGCGTATCTTGACGTGTATTTGGTTTGAATCTGCTGCGTATAAGCAGCATATCTGCACCAAATTTGCAGCAGTGTGTTTTTCTAGCAAAGTCCAAATGATTTGTGAAGTCCTGTTAGCATGGTGCATTTTTTTCCGCAGCGGATCCGCTGCGTATTTTATTGCAAAATATCTACAGCATGTCAGTACTTTCTGTGGATTTGACTGCGTTTTTCACCCATAGACCCTCATGTTAACTCAAAATAAGCAGCAGATACACAGCAGTGTTCACACTCTGTGTTGCTTATTTTGTGCCTAATTGGCATTAAAATCTGCAGAACTAATAGTGTTAAAGGGGGAGCAGGATTTGGCCTTTTTTTTTTTTTGGACAAAATATCAAAGCTTTATTAAAACAGTCACAAAGCACCTTAAAATCTGTATCAAATCCGCATAAAAAAATGCACTATGCAGACAGGGATGAATTTGGTGCGTATTTCAGCCAGTAGGTGCAAATTTTCTAAAATCTGAACCACAAAGTCAGCAAGCGAATGCACCCTTAGTCGCAATATTCTTGTGTAACTTGGGCAGAAAGTATTCCGAAATTCGGTATTTACAAAGCAGTTCTAGCCAGCTGCGCCAATATAGGTGGGATTGGGTGCAGTCATGCCCGCTCATCAAATTCATCACAAGTTACGCTAGTAAGGTAGCATAATTTAAACTAGAAATGTACACCAGCCCCCAGCATACAATTCTGGCTGCAGCGCATGCTGGGAATCAGATATGCTGGATTCATTAAATAGTGTTTATAAAATCAGGTCAAGGTACTGCAGCATGGGCACATTAACACTGCCATGTGCTACGCCAGTCTTAAGGAATCACACTTAAATAGTGTTCCAATTTTTTTTATAATCTGACAACTTTTTCATATTTTTTGAATCAGAATTGCTATTTTGAATACCGTACTTCATAAATAGATGTGAATTTAACAAAAAAACCCTAAATACTAACAAAAATAATCTGTCCAAATTTTATTATCCATCCTACTTCGGATTTAGTAATTATTGGACACAACAGCACACACTTTACATGGTCCAGCGCATTTGATTAGTTTTAAGAAACGGAAGCCTTGGCGCAGGATAGTGCCTCCAGGAGAAAATCCAAGCATTATTCAGTGTAAGACTCTTCAGCATATGTTTATTCCAATATAAGATTGTATTTTTCCATGGGCTGCTGAAAATGTACATACTGAAGCTTTACTGAGCCTGTATAAAACACTGTATATTTGAAAGTGATTTAGATTCTTTAAACAAGAGGACATTATCTCAATTAATATACTATATATAATTTTATTGCAGATAATCTTGATTACAAATTTCCTATTGTTTAGGGTCCATAGCTTTATGGAGACCTTAAGGGTATATGCTCATAATTTATGTTTCTGTATCTCTTGGCAGAAAAACTCAGTGGGAAAATGTGCGTATTATAGCATTTTCAGTGCGTTTTTGCCAGTATAATTTGGTGCAGATTTCTCCCATTCATTAGAAGGGGTGAACTGCAGCAAAATCCCTGCAAGAAATACTGTAATTTGCTGCAGATTTAAATCTACACCAAATCTGCAATGTGTGCATTAGATTTTAGGACTCGCATTGACTTTGTTGGCACCAGGATTCCCTTCAGGTCTATGAAACATCTACACTTAAAAATGCGATAAAAATGCAAAGTCTGGCTCATTGCCTTATATTTCCATTTTAACAAACTACAATAACCTTGTGATATCTAGTGCTGAAGTTACTATTCCTTCCATCATTCTTTTTCTTATTGCTAACTTAGGCCCCTTTCACATCAGTGTTTTAAGCTGATCACGGCAGATGCGGCGGATTTACCACATCTGCCGCATCTGCCGCCTAACCGTCACACTTGCGGTTCACCTGCAGCAAGCTCCATGCAATGTCTATGGGGCTTGCGGCAGGTGCGGCAAGTGCGATATAGTTACGGTTTTGGCACTTGCAGCAGCTGCGGCCGCGAAAGAAATGCTACTTACTGCAGTTTTTTCGCGGCCGCAACTGCCGCAAGTGCCAAAACCGCAACTATGCCGCACTTGCTGCACCTGCAGCAAGCCCCATAGACATTGCATGGGGCTTGCCGTTGGTGAACCGCAAGTGTGACGGTTAGGCGGCAGACGGGGTAAATCCACTGCATCTGCCGCGATCAGCGAAAAACGCTGATGTGAAAGGGGCCTTACCAAGTATAAGTTAATAAGAATAAGCAAACAGATGAAAGTTTGGTGATGTTATAGATAGAGATGGGTGAACCCGCAAAGGCCACCCTGACCCGATAGGTGGGGTACTACTGTGGCAGCAGTTCAAAGTGTAGGCTACATTGGTTGAGGAAACAGCGGCACCACTGTATCTAGGTGGTTCTCCAAGGCGAGGCGGAGGGTTCGGAATGCCACCCGGGGATCGGTCATAGGATGTGGACTGAGCCGAGGCCGTTGTTGCAGACTGCAAGGAGACCAGACGATTGTTCACCGAGGACATGTAAGATAACAGACTGCATGTCTTGTTGCACTGACAGCTCCTGCTGTAGGCTCGCAAGCTGAGTGGCGGATGCTGGGTCAGAAGTCTGAAGGGAGGCAAACCGGGTAGAAAAGCCATAATACAGTTCTGATTTTCCCGAAGATAAGCCAGCTCATTTTGCGCTGAGAACGAGGTACCAGCAGGGTCCATGTCCTGATTATTCTGTCATGCTTCCGGGGGAAGGCACCCTAGGGTGGACCCACTGGGCTGTGGTACCAAACTCCCCTGGGTGAGCTGGTCCTAGTTTAACCAACCCCTATACAGGGATTGTCAGGGGCAAGCCCAGGGGGTCTAAATACCACAGCTGCTAGTACCAGAGGGGTGGCTCATAGGGTTAGCCTATATTACGGTATAGCTAAGGAGGATTCGAGTTAACAGGGCTCAAGGCTAGGAGAGCAGGAATGGTTCTACTGGGGGAGAGCACAAGAAGGACCTGACCAACAGCCAGCAAAGCAGAAGCTTAACTAACTCAATAATCAGGCACCTCCCATCAGTGGAGGTGGCCTGATATACCAGAGGGCGGGGAGTGGCAAGTTATGCCTTGCTGGCCCCTAGAGTCACAGGGAAGGAGTGCGGCTGCGCCTAGTGCACCGCTCACTACACTCATGAAAATCGACCACTGCAGCGTGCTGGTGCGTGAGCCGAGCGGTGAGCAGACAGGAAGGGGACCCAGTGATGGCTCTGGGACACAGCACACCTGGACACCGGATGCCGGATCGGCAGAGGAGAGGAGGATGCAGACCCAGCAGAGGTGAGCTGGGGAGCGGTGCCAGGGGACCTAACAGAACCTTTGACATTTTTTTTTATTATTTAAAGAGGACCTGTCACCCCCCTGCTGCATGGCAAACTAAATGCAGCACTGAATGCAGCATGTATGCTGCATTCAAGGAAGGGATCTCCCATGGCTCTAGCCCACCTGTACTCTGAGAAATACACTTTATAAAGCTTACAGATAAGTAATATAATGGGTTTGGTCTTACTACCAGGTCTTCACCACTGGCATAGTCCTCCCTCCTCCGTGTATATTCTGCCCCTTGTATGTGAATGCCGCTGCCTCCTGTTCTGCCCTCCTCTTCTCCTGCTCTGTCAATCATGCTGCCCACAGAACAGCACCAGATTCCTGCCCTGCTGTTTAAATAAAGCATAAAGCAGGGCGGGCTCTGCTGCTGACATCACGCAATGCCGTTCTGTGCGGCAGCATGGCTGACAGAGCAGGAGAAGAGGAGGGCAGAACAAGATGCTGCGGCATTCACATACAAGGGGCAGAATATACATGGAGGAGAAGGGAGGACTGTGCTAGTGGTGAAGACCTGGTAATAAGATCCCACCCATTAGACTACTTATCTGTAAGCTGTATAAAGTGTATTTCTTGGGGTACAGAGGGGGCTAGAGACATGGGGGACCCCTTCCCTGAATGCAGCATACATGCTGCATTCAATGCTGCATTTACTTTGCCATGCAGCAGGGGGGTGAGAGGTCCTCTTTAAACAATTGCAATGAGTCACAGATGCTGTCACAGATGTGGGTGAGGAAAGCAGGGGAATAGGCATAAGATTTAATGAGCGGACCCGAAAGCAGTGTGACAGCTGCGCCAGACCCAGGTAAGTATATTTGTCTTGCTTTAATCCACATTTTGCACAAGGAAAGCTTACTGATTAACTGTGCTGCAGAATTTCAACAAGCTTTATCTGAGTGGCCGAAACTGAACAGTTATACGGACTTCCCTGAGAAGGTGTCCAGCACAGACCCCAAACTGTACAGTTTGAGGTTACCCATCACTAGTTATGAACAGTAAGATAAAACCATATGGGTTGCAAACGTTTGGGATAGTGAGGCCCTTATTTAGGATGTGTTCTCCAATGTAAACACTCTATATATAATGAGCTAGATGTGGACCTGCTGCTATTGCATCGGGAGGGTGGTGACATCACGATGGGTCAGTCTCTTAGGCGCTGGGCGTGGCAGCAATTTCTCCTTCTTGTGTGCTTTCTCTCGTGCTCTCTCTTCCCCCTGTGCTGTCTTCTACCCTTTGTGCTTTCTCTTTTGACCTATCTCCCCCGTGTGCTCTCTCCTTTGAGCTGTATCCCCCTCTTTGAGCTGTGTGCTCTCCCTCCTGTATGCAGTCTCTCTCTCCTGTGCTGTTTTTTCCCCTCTGTGCTCTCTCCTTTGGCCTGTGTCCCCGTGCTTTCTCCCAACTTTGTGCTGTCTTCTACCCCCATGCTTTGTTCTTCCCTCATTTGCGCTCTCCTTTTGTAATGGATGCCCCCCACACCTTTCGGGTGAGGCTGTTGTCTTAATTGTCTGCCGCCAAATTGAATGCTTTGTCTACGTGTGTGCACGTCACGAAAGAACCCATGCTGACACGTTGTCAATGTAGAGGCTTAATGACAAAGACCTTTATTAAAGGAAAAGCTAGCAGTTTTATTACTTATCCTTAAAGGGATGTGCAGAGGGGTGTGACTAGATAATTGCGTCATTTTATGCTGAATATACATTTTATTCTGTGTGTTAGTTAGCTTACACTAGCCTTGAAGTTGTGCAAGACGTTCAGAACAATCTGATAAGAGCTTCTATACGGCTACCTCTAAATGAAAACATTTATACAGAATCAGAGAGACACAGAAAATTCTAGAGGAAAGTGCAAGGATCACATAACCATGTTTTTGGAAGGGTTCTGAAATGGCTTCAATTATTCCAATAAAATTATTAACTATTTATTGCCATAACTCTTTGAGCTGTTTCCCCTGTGTGCTTTCCCCTATATGCATTGCCTCTCCCCCTGTGCTATTTTCTCCCCTCTGTGCTCTCTCCTTTGATCTGTCTTCTGCCTGTGTGATCTCCAACCTGTATACAGTCTCTCTCCCTCATGTGCTATCTTCTCCACTGTTTCTACTTTGAGCTATCTCCTCCCGTGCACTCTTTCTACCCCACTGTTCGCTTTCTTTGTCCCATGCACTCTCTTCAACCCACCTGTCTTCTCTCCTTCTACCCACCTGTGTGCCCTCTCTTTACCCACCTGTGTAGTCTCTCTCTACCCACCTTTGCGCTCTCTCTGCCCCCCTTGTGTGGTCTCTCTG
This sequence comes from Allobates femoralis, assembly GCA_033576535.1. NCBI lineage: Eukaryota > Metazoa > Chordata > Amphibia > Anura > Aromobatidae > Allobates > Allobates femoralis. The sequence continues at coordinate 294,299,025 of JARQOC010000005.1, forward strand.
CCCCATTGTGCATTCCCCCCCCATGGTTTGTCTCTACCCACTGTGGTGTCCAAACATGGTGGCGGCATGGGAATGTGTGCACGTGTGCTGGGTAAACACATGTGCACTTACTCGGGCTGTGACATGTTAGCAGCAGTGAGCGGCAGATGTGGGTGGCAGCAGTTTCAGGCATCTGCGGCACCGCTGGCAGTACTGAGCAATCTGCCAGTACCTCAAGTGAGTGCCATAATATGCACACATATCACTCTTTGCCCCCTGTGTGCTTCACTCACTCTCTGTGCACCCTGTGTGCATTCTGTGCCCCCTATGCACTCTGTGCCACATGTGTTCTCTCTGTGCCACCCTGTGTTTTCTCTTTGTCCCCCTGTGCGCTCTCTTCCCCAATATGCTCTCTACCCCCTGTGCACTCTCTCTGCCCCCTCTGTGCTCTCTCTGCCCTCTGTGCGCTCTTTATGTCCCCACTGTGTGCTCTCTCTGCCCCCTGTGCGCTCTGTGTCCCCATGCACGCCCTGTGCCACCCTGTATGCTCTGTGCCCCTGTGTGCCCCATGCGTCCCTCTGTTTGCTCTCTGTGCACACCCTGTGCTCTCCATATGTCCCCCCTTTATGTTAGGGTCCCTACCCCAAAGGACAGGCAGCTCAGTGACAAACAGGAGGACCCACAGGGGCCCAAGTCACCGCCATACTGTCCGGTGTCACACACAATGAAGTAAACCAGAGAATGTAAACAGCCCGGAAAGGACATAGAGACTGTGTGAGGGGTCACAGGGAGAGAGACCTGGCTGCAGAGTAAAGGGAACCCGGAGAAGGAGAGTGTGCCCGTGTACTTGTACTGAACTTTGTAAGAACTGTAACTGACTTGTGAACTGTCTGAAGAACTGAGAGTAAACACGGAAAACCCAGAGATTGCCTCCCTTGTGTCTCTGCATGAAAGCGATTCTCTCCATACAGGATTACAGAAAGCCCTCCACCTGCAGAGCCACAGCGCAGCCTGTCAGCACCAGCAAAGAGGAGAGATCCCTGCAGCGTCTGCACAGTAAGTGTACTGAACATTCCACAATAGACTTAACCCTTACTGCCCCGGGGAACACAGTTCTACCCACTGGAACTATACCACCTAAGCTGCTATTCCATCGTCCCCGGAGGTTCTGCAGCAGCGGCGGCCCCATCACTGGCCGCATATAGTGGGTGGCGTCACGACTGACAACCCCTGTAAATATCCCCTTTTATTGCCGAGCCCGGGACACGGACCGGACCAGGACCACCCGTGACTTCCCTAACAGCAGACTGGTCCGGTACCGAGTACCCCCGTCCCAGTGGGCCCGACAACCTGGCGTCACGAACAGGATCTACCTGGTCCAAAAGAATTGGACCCCGTGCGCCTAAAGAACGTGTTCTGGACTTTCCCGCCAAAATCTGACCTTAATGGCGGCCATAGGAGGCTAACGCCATTTGCAGAGGAGGCGTAACCGAAACTCCCATCGTGGGCTGGCCCGGTCCAAGGCGCGAAGAGAAGGACCCACCCTGGCTCCCCTTAACTCCGGGAGAGCCAGCCATCTCTCTGAAAGAAGAGCCTCCGCCCCTAGACCCTCCTCCTAACAAGCCGGCGGGAACCAAGAAGGAAATCGTCATCAGGAGGGGCGGAGCGAGCAACCGGAAGAGAAGCAGTCGCCATTGCGAGACACGAGGACGGAAGCGGAGGACGCTAAGAAGAGTGCTGCACCCGGAAGACCACGAGTGATCCCGGAGGGTCCACGGAGTGACCCGGTGGAGGAACCCAGCAAGGGAAAGAACCTGTGTGACCGCAGCGAGATGGCGGAAGGCGGCCGAGAGCGTCCATACGTCCCAGATACCCGGAGGGGTATATTGCGACTGTTGCCCCAACAGATGACCCGGATCCATGAACAGCGTACCCGGATCCAGCTTGATATTAGCCACCATCAGCAGACCTACCAGATTGTATCCATACAACCCGGCTGGGTTGAAGACACCCGTGATCGCATGGAGAGCGAGGGTGGATGTAATACCGCAACTTTAGTGGACTTATCTGTGCCCAGCGCTGCACCGCGCCCTATCCGGAAAGAGACTGACCCGCTCGGAGCCCTGGAAGAAAGATGGTTATCCCTGCCAGATCCCATGATACCGCCACCGACTACTACCGAGGTGAGAGGGGAGCAGCTCCGCTGCTGGTGGGAGCGGGACGAAACCAGTGATGACATGATAGGCTTCTTAGGAGATCCCGATGGCCCCGTAGGCCCTGTAGAATTTGTAACTAGAAATGAATACCTGAAAAGATGTAGTAAGAGATGGGAACAGGAAGAATTGAAAAGGCAAGAAAAGAAGCGGGAATTGATTGCGCAGACACAATATTTAAAAACTGTTGCCAGACGAGATGAGAGCATTACTAGATCACAGAGGCATGAAGGCAGGATTGTAAAGGTTAAGCATGCAGAAGGATATGCCTTTGCTCAAGAGCCTGGAATAGACTGACATATTCATCAACCGCTGTGATGTGGAATCGCACTTGCCAGAAAAGCACCCGGACTGGGAAGTGCAAGTTGGAGAGTGGGTCTCCTACATTATTGTACAAGGAGCAAGAGGCCCGTACGGCATTAGAGTGCAGAGACTTTGTCTAAACGCTTCCGAAGATGACATGCCTGCATTGGAAGAATCTAACCCAGTAGTACCACCGGACCCAATCGCTAACCCGAGTCCTACCATTGACTTAACAACTCTTCCAGTAAAGATCACAGCAGATGCAGCTACTCAGACTCCGGAGAGTTACTTGTTAATTCAAGCGCTGCAAGACCTCGAGTTATTCCCAAAGAAAAGAGGACCGCCAACACTCCCGTGGAAGGTCAAACTGGAAGGAAAGAAGGAGTGAGACCCGTGTCCTGTAACCAGAAGAAGAGGAAACCGTAAGTGTGAATGAGGTGTTTTCCTTATTGACCCCATCCCATACCTGAATGAATGCTAGCATTCCCCTGTTTGTCTTATATGTTCTATTGACATTGGCTACCACGAACAATGAGCTGGTACGAATGTTGAACTGTATATAGTTGAGCACCTTAGTGTGCTCCCCTTTGGTTTTAAGACCAGTGTCCACATGAGAGCTAGTGCAAGTGACTGTTTTGAATCGTGAACTTTGAACTTAGAACTGCTTTTTGCACTTTTTGAAAGTATTTTTTTATACTTTTAATATAAAGTAGAGTTTATAATGTGTTTTATACTGAAAGAAAAGAAAGTAAATGCGTTGTAGCATTAGACCCCGTAGAGGTCCAGAAGGGTAATGACGTAGATACCCATGCACTTGTTTATAGTTAAAGTAACGTTTAAGAAGAATCGAACCTCCCGGATGGGAAGAACCAAGAATGCTTAATGTTTAATGTTGTTTGAAAAATAAAATGTTTTCAGGGGGATCCATGACGGGCAGCGCGGGGACGCGCTAGTTAACTCCGGGAGAGTGTGGCGCCCCTGCGTCCAGGAGCCCACAAAAGGGAACTGCAGCCAGGCAGGTAGGACAATTGTTGCACAACAACACCCTCACAGCCCACACAACCCACGTGCAGTAGATGGTAGCATCCAGCCCTAAGATTGGATACTCTAGGCAAACGAGGGGTGGTGGATTTGTAAGAGTGGGTTGGGCACACATATAGTCAGGTGACTTGAGAGTAGAAATAGTGAGGGGGAGGAGGAAGGAGTTCAGTAGGCCCAGGGTGCCGTACTGTAAAGACCAAGAACAGGCCAAAAGACAGCAGAAGGGTGAGCTAAGCTGAGCAGCAGAAGGAAGCACATGTTCTGGCAAAGTGGGGCATGAGGAGCGCAGAATCTGTACCAAGCCAGGCGGAGTAGCCCTCCTATTATACTGAGAGACGCAGAGGGAAGGAGCCTTGTAGAGCCTCATATTGAAGGACTGCTGGAGGCTGGGCTGAGTAGAGTGTCGGCTCTAGAGGGGACCTGATGAAGGTGCCATGAGGGCACTGAAACGCGTAGGAAAATAAAGAAGGATTGAACTGGACATCGTCTACTCATTTTCTTTGATGTGAGTTAACCTGGCAGCGCGGACTACAGCACACCTTTCTTCCCAAAGCATCTGGCTTCGTCTCCACGTGTGTGAGACCGGTGAAGGTCCAGCAGCAGCCATCAGGATATTTATCCAAACAGGTCTACAAACCAGTTGTGGGTCTCACAACTGGAGTAGGTGAGTGGATTACCCTTTCTCACCATTGCATCAGCTAGTGTCTAGTAATAAGGGCACTATTGCGCCTCTTGTCCCCCCCCCCTCTTTTTTTATATTTGCAAATATGTCTGCCGCGACGTGTGAAGTGCAGGCAATATGACGCTGAAAGATGTTGTATAGGAAGCATCGATAACTCTAAACTATACTCATACAGGAGAGAGGAGACTTTATTTAGACTTACAACTGAGCACTCCATACCTCAGCAGGAGCCATCTTAAAAACAGGAGAACTAGAATGGGGTTCTCAGAAAGAGAGGTAGCTGCAAACAAACAGAGAGGACCAGGTAGAATAGCGGTTACATTAGGAATTTATAGTCACTTTCAATGTCAGGCTAGATTACTATTTTAGTTTTAATTTTGTATACCTGATCCAGTTTATATGAATATTTTTTGAAAAAGAATAGATGAAATGCTCAAAAACATACAAAAAAAAATCCACAGATGCGTATAGACACGAACATGTGAAGGTAGAAAAACTGAAATGGAAACTATATGACACTACAAATTTAAGTGCCAGGAAAGACAGCAGAAACCATAAACTGTTGGAGCTCTAGATGCTATATTGTGGAAACTATGACAGCTGGGCTGGAAAACATTTTACAGCATTTGGAAGCAACGTGTAAAGAGCAGAGTAATTCGTTTTGAGATTGTGAGCACAAGGAAAGTAATTATAATCAATAAGTACACTTGTATCTCAGAGAATTGCTGAATTTGAATTCAGTACAGACAAACAAAATACCTTTGCTGTATATCTAACTACCTGCTATATTTACAGCATCTTATGATGGTGAAGAATAATAACTGGAACCCTGAGGACTGCTTGTGCAGATGTCTTTCTTAAGGTACCGTTACACGATAAGATATCGTGGACGATATAGTTTAAACGTCACGGGTTTGGGGTTGTGCAAACGACATCGTTAGGACTTCATTTCGTGTAACACCGAGATACGACTACGATAAATCGTTGGATCGTTGATCGCAGATTTGAGAACATGTTCTCAAATCAGACGATCCACGGTTACCCAACCTGCTGCATTGTTATGTGTGACACCGCGATAGCGATATCGTTCTCAACTTCACCCATTCACAACAGTGAACAAGTATCGTTCGCTGGATCGTGCGAACGATAGCTGCTCGCTGGATCGTTGGTGCATCGTCCACGATATCTAGGCATATGACATCTGACCAACGATGTAAAAAAGATGTCCTAACGACCGCGAGATCGTTAGTGAGATCGTTTCAACATTGAAGCGTGTAACGGTACATTTAGGTTAATGTGATATTCCTGATACCGTATATACTCGTGTATAAGCCGAGTTTTTCAGCACAAAAAATGTGCTGAAAAGTCCCCCTTCGGCTTATACACGAGTATATACGGGTACCCGGCTGTATACAGCCTCCCCCCTGGTATACCGGGCCCCCCCTGTGGCAACCTGTAAAGGAAGCGATGATTATACTTATCGGGTCGCTGTCGCCGCCGCCGCCGCTCTGTCACCGTCCGTCACCGCGCTCCTCCTGGTCTTCATGCTTCCTTCACCGTCGCACAGGAAATGACGTCATTTTCTGTGCGCCGGTGAAGGAAGCATGAAGACCAGGAGGAGCGCGGTGACGGACGGTGACAGAGCGTCGTCGTCGACGTCGGCGACAGCAACCCGATAAGTATAATCATCGCTTCCTTTACAGGTTGCCACAGGGGGGGCCCGGTATACCAGGGGGAGGGCTGTATACAGCCGGGTACCGCTGTATACAGCGGGGGCTGCTGTATACCCCTCTGGGGCTGCTAAATACCCCTCTGGGGCTGCTGTATACCCGTCTGGGGCTGCTGTATACCCCTCTAGGGCTGCTATATACCCCTCTGGGGCTGCTATATACCCCTCTGGGGCTTGATACTGGTGTTATACCCCTCTGGGGCTGCTGTATACCCCTCTGGGGCTGCTATATACCCCTCTGGGGCTGCTATATACCCCTCTGGGGCTGCTATATACCCCTCTGGGGCTGCTGTATACCCCTCTGGGGCTGCTGTATACCCCTCTGGGGCTGCTATATACCCCTCTGGGGCTGCTGTATACCCCTCTGGGGCTGCTATATACCCCTCTGGGGCTGCTGTATACCCCTCTGGGGCTGCTGTATACCCCTCTGGGGCTGCTTATACCCCTCTGGGGCTGCTATATACCCCTCTGGGGCTCGGCTATATACCCTCTGGGGCTGCTGTATATACCCCTCTGGGGCTGCTATATACCCCTCTGGGGCTGCTGTATACCCCTCTGGGGCTGCTGTATACACTCTGGGGCTGCTGTATACCCCTGGGGCTGCTGTATATACCACTGGGGAGGCTACTGTATACTACCACTGGGAGGCTGCTGTATACTACCACTGGGGAGGCTGCTGTATCACGAGGGGCCTGTATACCACACTGCTGGGGACTGTATACCTGTCTGGGGTCCACCCTCGCTTATACACGAGTCATAGGTTTTCCAGGTTTGGGGCAAAAGTAGGGGGGTCGGCTTATACACGGGTCGGCTTATACACGAGTATATACGGTAACTAAAAATGAGGAAACAAAATCGCAATAGGGTCTTATCTTTTAAAACAATTTAAAATGAACGCTATGATAGCTGCTCACCTGGCCCGGTTGTCGGACCTACAACCAGTATACGCATATAGTATAGCTGCAGCTGGATCCACACTCCACCTTATCTGTGGCGGTTGATACAAATTCAATGGATGTTGCTGTTCGATCTGCGCAAGCCATATGAAGATGATAGACTTCAATGCATTAAAGAATGGTCCTTTATTCAATGTGATATTTCTTTCACTTAACCCCTTTACGTCCTGGTGATTTTCCGGTTTTTTGTTTTAATGTTTTCCTCCCTTTCTTACAAGAGCCACAACTTTTTAATTTTCCATCAATATAGGTATATGACGTCTTATTTTTTGGTAGACAAGTTGAACTTTTGAATGACATCATTCATTTAACTATATAGTGTACTTGAAAACAGGGAAAAAAAATTCCAAGTGCAGTGTCCAAGTGAAGGCACCCTTCAAATTTCAGGGACCTGGAGCAGTTTGCCAAAGAAGAATGGTCTAAAATTCCAGCAGCGCATTGTAAGACACTCATTGATGGTTACCGGAAGCAGTTGATCGCAGTTATTTTGGCTAAAGGTTGTGCAACCAAGTATTAGGCTGAGGGTGCCAATACTTTTGTCTGGCCCATTTTTGGAGTTTTGTGTGAAATGATCAATGTTTTGCTTTTTGCTTCATTCTCTTTTGTGTTTTTTTCATTGAAGACAAATTAAATGAAGATAATAATACCAAAGAATTTGTGATTGCAATCATTTTCAGGAAGAAACTGAGTATTATCTGACAGAAGTGCAGGGGTGTCAATACTTTTGGCCACAACTGTATATATATATATATATATATATATATATATATATATATATATTGGGAGCCAAAAACAATCGTGTTCTGTTCGTTTTTTCAAAACGAACAGGACAGGATAGTAAAAAACGTAGTGTGAAGTCTGCCTAAGGGAAAAGTGGAACCTCAGCTCACAAGTAGAGCAGCAGCAACTATTAGAAATTCATCTAATGCATCATGCACGGATATTCTTGGATCAATAATCAAAGATAGACAACCACAAAATGAATGATAAAATCCAGCAGCATCAATAAATATAATTCAAAACTTCAAAATTATATTTTTTTCAATTAAAATGGTTCTGATTATTGGTTGTCTGTTTTACAATAAGTGTCTTGGTTCCATACTAATGGATGAGCATCTCATCAACAAAAATTTTATTGTCATAAATACAGTGTCCATACAGATTTGCAAGTTTCAACATTTACTAAGGGTCCTTTTACACAAGCCAACCTTGGGCAATGGATGACTGTTGATCAGCCTGTTTGCACAGTCCTATATGGCTTTAAATGCACACTGAACAACCAGTAATAAATTGTTTCTTGCACATTGGCTGCCATTATTATTGGCAGCACAGGCCTATATTTTTACAGTATGATGTGCTGCTGAGAACTATGATCTTTTTGTGCAGCACGAAAGATCATTTGACCAAATGAATGAGTGTTTTCCTCAATTATCTGGTGACACTGTTCTACATACTTTCAAAACCTGTTGAGTTCAATTCTGAAATAAGACTATTAACCCCTTCACAACCTTGGACGTACCAATGTTGCTTCTCTACCTTTAATGCAGGCCTGCATATTTCACTACACATGTTGGCTGATCTGATTGGCATGTGCCTCTAACAGCATTGTGCAAATGAAAATCCATCCATGACTGTTTGACTGCTACGTAGTTAAATCCCAGGGGCGGAGCCTGACTGCCATGGAGTGAGGATGCTCATCTGTTGAGCTCCACACATAGATCGGCCTCTTTGCCATTTGCCGCCGCAGGTAAAGACCGAAAATGCCCGCTAAGAAGAGGATAGTGACACACAGCCTCCCAAACCCCTATGGAGGGAGCTCCTGCTCCTTGGGGGTCCATTGCGGGATTCTTCTTCAGCTCCCCGGCTTCCCCACGCACAGAGCCGGTGGGTAAAATGGCGCCGAAGCCACAACGCCCCTCCTTCTTACATGCTGGCTTTTAGGAGAAGAGAGGAGGAAACAGAGCTTCGGTAGGGGGGGGCCCCTGTGTCGGCGACTCATGTGGAGTAGTGTGTCTACAACTCTAACACCCAGAGGGGTCCCAGAGGGAGCCTGAATGATAAGTCTACAAGTGAGAGGCAGAGGAGACCGGAGGGAACGGGAAGCCCGCAGTTCACAGCGGGAGACATTCCTCCTCTTAGCCCACTGCTGCCTCCTCCAGAGACACACAGGAGGTGATGGCCTGAGGATTGAGCTGGGGAGGAAAGACGCTCCATCTTAACAGACCCCGCCGAGACTACTGAGATCACTGCAAATCCCTCATGCCATCTGGGGTGGAAGCTCCAGTGATGGGCAGTTTTGGGGGGGATGCAACCCCGCTTGACCCAGGGTCCCCCATATGTGCAAGTGAGTCTAGTGGCTTTCAGGCATTAAGGGAGCTGATTATGGCGCTCCCGACCAAGATGGACTTTGACCTTATAATATCCAGGCTTGAACAGACATATAAACAAGAAATAAACTCTGTATGGGAGGACTTATCTAAAGTTGTGAACAGAGTGATCCACACGGAGACGGTTCAGACGTCCCTGGAACAGAGAATCCTGGCTCTGGAGGAGCGCTTGGTGGACACTGACACACACATGAGTGGCCTGTACCTGCTCCTTGATAACCAGGAGAACAGGGACAGAAGAAATAACATCAGGCTGAAAGGTCTTCCTGAATACTGGCCCCCCTGCTATGTTGCAAGATAAAGTTTCAGCAGTTTTCAATAAGGTGTTGGAACACCCTGGGGAGTCCCCCTGCCCATGCGACTGGGTCCACAGAGTCTTTTGTCCCGGTGGCGGTTCACTAGATTACCGTAGGGATGTCCTCTGCCGCCTCCACTATTTCCCTGATAAAGATTCTATCATTCAGAAGGTCTGGACGCATGGCCCTGTGGACATAGATGGCGCCAAGATTAAACTCTTTTATTTCGAGCCGTACATTGGCGATGAGAAGAGCTTTATATCCCTTGTTGGTCACAATAAAGGAGATAGGAGCATCATACAGATGGGGTCATCCCTTTCATGTGATTATCAACAGAGATTCGGACACCTTTCTCCTCAAAAGACATTTTGAACTTCCTGACCTGTTTAAATTCTAGGATACAGAACCCACTGAAGTCCCTGACTGGCTAGCTCTACGTCCTGGAGATTATGGGTCCTCTCGCAAAGGAAAGAGCCGTGGACGCCCTTCTAGACCCGCCCAGAGACAGCGTCACTGAGAATCGGAGAGAGATGTGTCGAGTAGTGAGAGGGGAGACTCCGCGCTCACCTGAGATGTCATCGGTAGTGGGAGTTTTGTTCTTTTTCTGGGGCCTGCACCCTTAGTGGCTTTCAAGCCTTCCTTCGAGCGAACCCTGAGACCGACTTTGATTTTAACGGTCTTTTGCCCGCTTTTTCATGTGTATTCATGTCTTTTCTCAAAAGGTTTCATTTTATGCTTGGTTATATTGCATTACTCTTTTTCAGTTATAACCATTTTTGAAGGTGTAGGACAACACACTCCTATGCTGTATAAGAGTTTACTGATGGGAGAGATGGCCTTCCTGGGAGGCATAATGTTCATATTTTAATGATTTAAGTACATGCCTGCATCTGTCAATATTGTTTTTCGGTTGTTATAATATTTAGCAAGTCATATAGGCAGCGGTTTATAGATATTGGGGTCCTCTGTCTATACCAGACGAAGAGGGTATCCCAAATTACCACTTCCGTATATGTGTAGGATAGAGATGAGCCACCACCCTAGTGTTCAAATTCGATTTGTCGAATTGGGGGTATGTTCGTCGAATGTTCGTCGAACACAGTCGAACTCCATTGAAAACAATGGCAGGCAAACACAAACACATAGAAAACACCTTCTAAGGTGTCCATAAGGTGAAAAACTACTCAGAGGATACAACAAACACATGGAAAAGTGACAAGTACATATAAAAATGCGAAAAGAAAAGAGCTGGACGAGTAAAAGGAGGAGGAGACACAGATATAGGCATGTCATGCCCTTCTAAAATCTGTTTTTACTCCAGTATTTGTAAGGCATCATGCACACGATGAGTATTTGGTGAGTTTTACTTCAGTATTTGTAAGGCCTCGTGCAGACGATGATTATTTGGTAAGGTTTTTCCTCAGTATTTGTAAGGCCTCGTGCAAACGATGAGTATTTGGTGATGTTTTTCCTCACTATCTGTAAGGCTACGTGCAGACGATGAGTCTTTGGTGAGTTTTACTTCAGTATCTGTAAGGCCACGTGCAGATGATGAGTATTTGGTGAGTTTTACTTCAGTATCTGTAAGGCCTCGTGCAGACTATGAGTATTTGGTGATGTTTTCCCTCAGTATCTGAAAGGCCTCGTGCAGATGATGACTATTTGGTGAGGTTTTTCCTCAGTATCTGTAAGGCCACGTGCAGACGATGAGTCTTTGGTGAGGTTTACTTCAGTATCTTTAAAGCCATGTGCAGACAATGAGTATTTGGTGAGTTTTACTTCAGTATTTGTAAGGCCTCGTGCAGACGATGAGTATTGTGTCACATTTAGGGGACTACAAGAAGAGTGTCCATTTTTTCCAAAAATTTGGGCACAGACACCACTTAAGTGGCATCAATTGCACCACAATTACAAACTTTAAATGGTTACTTTTAGGCAAAAATCCACAAGGATTTAGTCTCCCCAGGATGACACAGGGGTAGAAAAGTCCTTGCGGATCCATGGCTTGTTCATCTTTATGAACGTTAAAGGTATCGTCACACTCAGCAATATTGCCTGCAATTTCACTGGCAATTTGCTGGTTGCAGTGAAATCATGGACACATTGTTCCATTTGTACACGGCAACAAAATAGAACAATGTGTCCATGATTTCACTGCAACCAGCAAATTACCAGTGAAATTGCAAGCAATATTGCCGCGCGTGATGGTACCTTTAGTATGTCCACATTCTGGGTGGACAGACGCGTGAACTCTTCTGTCACCACAACACCAGCAGCGCTGAAGAAACGTTCTGAGAGAACACTGGCTGCTGGGCACGACAACATCTCTAAGGCATGAGTGGCGAGCTCAGGCCATTTTTCCAGACTGGAAGCCCATATTGAGCAAGACTCCAGTTCCCCAGTCATGGCATCGATGTTAAGTTGGAGATACTCGTGTACCATCCACTCCAGGCGTTGACTATGTGTCAGACTTCTCGTGTCTTCCGGCCTTGCAAATGATGGTCTGAAAAAATCATGAAACGAGGCCACAAAATTGACGTTACCACCACTAGATACGGTGTTACTGGTACGGTGTGAGTGATGATGACTCGACAGTCCCACGGTTGACAAGTTAGAACTGTGAGATTCACTCTGTGTACCACTGGTGTTTTGTGGAAAAGCCGATTTGAGATTATATATCAGCTTCTAATGATACTCCTGCATGCGTGCGTCCCTTTGTATGGCAGGAATTATTTCGGCAAATTTCGTCTTGTACCGGGGTTCTAAGAGTGTGGCAACCCAGTAGTCGGCATTACTTCTAATTCGGACAATCCGAGGGTCATGTTGCAGGAAGTGCAGCAAAAAGGCGCTCGTGTGTCTTGCGCATCCAGGAGGACCAAGTCCTTGTTGTGTTGATGGTGGGGAGGTGAGAATGATGCTTCCTTCCTGTGCCCTCTCCCCTCAACCTCGCACAACAGAAATGTCATCAAGGTCTCCCTCATGTGCTGACTCTTCCATGCCCATCGCCAGTTTGTCCTCCATTTCTTCCTGGGCTCCTGCACCTTCCTCAAGAGTTTGGTTGCTACCATGCGCCCTCATTAATCCCTCTCCTCTGCCTGCCGTCTTGGTGCTGCCGACCGTGAGGACCTTGGAGATGTTGTCATCCCTTCCCCATAGGACTCCTCCTGTACTTCCTCCACCTCCTCTTGTCCCACCACCTGACTCCGAATATTATTTAGAGTGTGCTCCAGCATGTAGATCACCGGAATAGGCATGCTGACAATGGCATCGTCAGCACTAAACATCTTCGTCACCATCTCAAAACCGTGCAGAAGGGTGCATAGGTCCTTGATCTGAGACCACTCCTGCAGCATGATCTGCCCCACCTCTGGATCTCGTTGGGCCAGGCTATATGTCATAATGTATTGCACCAGGGCTTGGCGGTGCTGCCACAGTCGCTTTAACATATGCAGAGTAGAATTCCAGCGTGTTGGCACATCGCATTTCAGCCAGTGAACGGGCAAGTCGAAAGACTTCTGGAGCGAAGCAAGTCATTGAGCTGAGGGATGTGAATGCCGGAAGTGAGCACACAGCAACCGTGCCCTCTGCAGAAGCCCATCTATGCTGGAATAGCGTGTCAAAAATTACTGGACAACCAGATTCAACACGTGAGCCATACAAGGCACGTGTGTGATATTGCCCCGGTGAAGGGCCGCACCCAGGTTTGCAACATTGTCGCACACGGCTTTCCCTGGCTGCAGGTTAAGTGGAGATAACAATTGCTGAAACTCAGTCGCCAGAGCTGACCACAACTCCTTACCTGTGTGACTCACATTTCCCAGGCATTTCAAGGTAAAGACAGCCTGATGGCATTGAGCCCTGCTGCCAGTGTAACGGAGTGGGTAGCCCTGACTGTATTATTATTGAAATGGACACTGAAGTGGACATTACACAGTCTAATACTGCCCCCTTGTGGACAAGTGCTGAAATTGCGATTACACCAACTGCTGATCCCCTCCCACATCAGCCTTGTGTTGAGGAAGAAAAAGTGCGGGAAACAGAGAAGGAACAGAGCTCGACCAGGACAGACCTGCCTGTGGGTTCTTCTTGAGAGAGGGCTTCCTTGCAACACCTCTCTGGAAAGATCACACGCCGCGGAAGCCGTTGCGACAACCCCCAGGCTGCAAAAACATTGTTACAT